>QZGG01001160.1:15000-77591 GCA_006409495.1 Sedum album
TTATTATATTATCGACACATGTATTTCTTTATAAACCCTTTCTAAAATTTTGTACAATCAAATTCAGTAAAAATCCCTTCACAATATTTTCTTCTCACATGGTATCATAGCATTGTCCATCCTGATTTTTCAATTTGTTTCCGCCCCGACAGTGGTGACACATATTACTATTGGCGCATCACCGCCCTCTATTTTTCTACTTTAGTTGTTTCGTTGTATCTTATTCCGGTTTGTTTGAATTTGGGAGAAGGAGAAAATATTGTTGTTCATCTCTTTTATCCATGTCACAGAGTCACTTTAACAAATTCAGATTTGATCCGTTCTGTTCATTTTTCTCAACATTGATTTCAAATTATTTTATATCTCATTCTGATCTATCAATTGATCTTCTTTTTTTATCTCATTTGGTGAAATATTGATTTTAGGGGCTATCCTTGTTTGCCTCGTCAGATCTGTAGATTCTGACAACTTTTTAATAGCCTTCGCTTCTTTAGAGCATATGCACCGGTGCTTTTATCTAGTACCTCCTCACTTAGCACCTCCTCTCATTTTTGAAAAACAAAACACAAAATTTAGAGGAGGTGCTACCATAAGTGCTACCCTAGCATTTGTGGTAGCACCTCCTCTCAATTTTGTGCTTTGTTTTTCAAAAATGAGAGGATGTGCTAAGTGAGGAGGTTCTAGATAAATGCACCGGTGCATATGCTCTTAGCCCCAAGATTCGACGCACTTTCAAAAATATCAAGAACAACACCGATTTGATTACTCATATCTGTTTTTTTAGTAATTCAAAAAACATTGTTTGGGCAAACTGTCACATCAGAGTCTACATTGTCTACGGTAGTTTCCCCACTCATATCACTAATCTACTCTTGTGATTCTTGATGAGATGTGCTTTTTATCCATCTTGTTAATGGTGTGAGATGTTTTTCTCTACCTTTGTTGAGATGATTTTCCTCAATCCTTGTTTATGTTGAGACGTGATTTCCGTCAAGATCTGTCTACAATTACAGCGAGTAATGCTCTTTTGAGACCTCTATTAAGGGGTGAGACCCTGAGACCCCCATCATGGTCGTTGGTTGAGTTTGCTTTTGGGGTTCGGATTGTGCCACGTGGAGGTGTGAGAAATTTGAAATCGGAGGTGAGAGAAATTGCTGCTTTTGTTCTCTCTCCTCCACATGGCACAATCCGGACCCCAAAAGCAAACCCAATCAATGGCCATGATGAGGTCTCAGAGTCTCACCCAACAGTAAGGGTCTCAAAAGAGCATTACTCCTATTACCGCTGTTCAAATATTTGAAGTGCAATCTCGACATTACTTCGACAGTCGTGATTGAGAGGGGATGATAGGATAAATATAGTATCATAATAAATTTGGTCTTATATCATTATTATCATAGATTTATCACTATTGTATTATTAACACATATATTTCTATATAAACCCTTTGTAATATTTTATACAATTAAATTCAATAGATTCCTTTCACAATATTTTCTTCTCACACTGCAAACCTTTTTACTTGTTCGGTGAGGGTAACATTAATTATACTTTCATATTATGTATTTTAAAGGTTGAAGAATAATCTTTTGAAGCTGAATGTCATCATCTAAATCTGAATGATTTTGAACTATGTTAACCTATAAACAAAGCTCCACACAACATATTTACAGAAAAAAAAACCACAACTCCACACGCTTGCAAGAAAAACTTTTACTTAGACTATTACAGTAGCTTGAAAAGAGTTTGAACCGAAGACATTTCCCCATTGCCTCAGTCGCATGTCTGGTATCAATTTTAACACTCATTTTCAACTATTTGTCCTGCTTAGTTTTCTCAAGCTCTCTTTAAAAATATGAATTCAATATATGCTTATAGAAGAAAAGTCCATTTCTGTTGAAAAAATGTAGCTCATCGGAATAGCGCGTAGCTACCATTACTAGTAACCCTATTCAACTCGCTTGTCTCTTTTAAGACTCGAGTCTCCAACTACATTAGAATCAATCCCAAACAACACACAAGTCCAACTTTGCACACAATGCGCCATGACCATGACATCTAATAAGCTGTATACCTACAGTTGTAGTTTCCATGACATTTAAGATTTCCATGTCTTTAGTTTATGACTTTCCAACATTGCCAGCTACAAGCTTCACTAATTAACGTGAATGCACAGCTGCTAAATCAGGAATGGAATAGTATGGAAAAAGGACAACACACAACGTGTGAACAAATGTAAAATGATGCCTAAAACATATTTGTGCAATCACTCATAGTTTTCTAAAATTCATGTTCAAATTTTCTTGGCAAAATAAACTCAGATGCAATAGACAATGAATTAAATCATCTTTTTACAACTGCGGATTATTTTGCCGAAAAAGTTCACAATGAAGCCATAATGGATGCACAGGCAACTGTGCCGTGTCTATGAAATGTGAATGAAAATATCAACAGGTCAAAAGTATGCGTCACCTATGATGCTGAGTGATCAACAGATCAAGTAGAGGGAGATACAAGGGGAGCCGTTCCAAGAACTCCAATGCATCCTCAGCACCTTCCTGGTCTTGGCTTTCAAATAATCAGAGCAGTCAGACTGCATGGCCATGCACAACTTAGACACAACTCCCACTTGCAACATCTCAGTTACCACGTCCTTCCTGCCCGAAAGCTTCGATATCAATGAGATTATTTCAAGTATCCGCTCGTCGACAACTGGAGAAACTCTTAGTAGCAGCTCAGCCAGCAATCCCAAGGCGCAAGGATGGGATAAAAACCTCTCACGCCCTTCTACATAGTGACACAAGAGGGATAGTATGTTGAATATGAGATCTGCTGTTATCTTGTGGGTTGGAGGGTTACGGAGTTGTAGCTCGATGACAGCTTCAACAGTCCCTGCTTCCATGATGTTGGTCCTGTCCCGTGCGTTTGAGCATAAGTGGACTAGAATATGAAGCACTTGGACTTGGATCGTGGTTGATGTCTTACGGCTGCCGATCAATAACTTCACCATTTTCGAGAAGAAGTCCTTATTAAGGAGCTGCAGTTGGTTGAAACTGGTCAGCTCGATAACCCTTCTCAATGCCAAAAGCGAATGATGACCAGCCCCAGCAGCATATGACAACAAAACATTTATCAAATCAACACCATTCTGCTCTACAAAAATCTCAAAATCATGTGTGGGATGATAAACACTCCAAACCCCATTGAAAATCACCAAACACTTAATCATGCATTCAGTCAGACATTTCATCGAACACTTAACAATCAACTCCAGCATCAGCTTAGGCACATCACTCCTGGCCATTAACACTCTAATCATCTCAACCCCACTTCCCAAAATTCCCTCCAGCAACGTCAAACTCGCCAGAAACACCTCCGTTCCAACATTCTCATTTTTCTCCAAAACCCTCATCAGTTTCATCACCTGAGATTCATCCAAAACACAGCTAGTCCCATTCGGCGTATTCAAAATCGTCTGTTCAGTGCAGCTCCACTGATGAATGAGTCTCCGGAGCGTGTGGTTTGGGATCAAATAATCTGAGCAGTTGTTGTTGTTGTTGCTGTTACTACGAGTGGTGAAACATAACAATGGCTGATTTGTGACGGGACAGAGAGGAGGGAAGCTTGTGGAGGAGGTGTTTGAAATCCATTTTTGGATGCTGTGACGGTCGTATGTTATGCCGGTGATGGTGGTGACCGGATCTTTCATGATCTGGAGAGTTATAGGGCAAAGATAGTACGAAGGAATTTCAAGCAGTTGATCTTCCTCCATTCCGAGTTTAATAAAGATGATGATCCGACAAATGCAATTTGGAAAATGTAAAAACTAAGGTTTGTGAGGAGTTTTGTATATGAATGACTTATATAAGGGATACACAACTTTGTACATGTCTATCCATTTTTTTGGCCTATACCTGAATTTCATTTTGTATCCGTCGATTGCATTTCATCGAAAACAAATATTGAACAAGTCACGTGCAATGTCACGTTCAAAACATGTACAACTCACATGTCTCATTAATGTGTTGACACAATCACATGCATTGATAAAATGTAATCAACGAATCTAAAGTAGAGTTCACGAGTCCACCAAAAAAGATGTATTCACATGAATAAACCTCTCAATATGTATATGCACAGATGTACCATGTGGATCCATTCTTTTTTGCCCCACTTTGCATCCGTTCATTGCATATTATCAATACACCCGATTGTGTCAACACATTAATGAAACATGAGTGAGTCGCACATGTTTTGCAAGTGACATGCACGTGATAAATGTAATGACGTGGTGCAATCTCGATAATTGATTAAATGCAATCAATTGATGCAAAGTGGGATTCACGAATCTACAAAATAGATGGATCAACGCGATACAACTTTAATGCAAAGTGCAATCTCGGTAATTGATCAAATGCAATCAATCAATGCAAAGTGGGATTCACTAATCAACAAAATAAATGGAGCCGCGCGATAAAATCTCTATATAGGGGTTGTATCATGTGGAACCCTCACCTTTTCATGGATCCATGGATCCCCCTTTGCAGCCGTTGATTGCATTTACTGTTTGCATTTTGGACGCACCAGATTGTGCCAACGCATTAATGAGCATGTGCAACTCACATGTGCATTTGTCATGTGCAACTCACGTGTGCATTTCAAAAATGCAAACACGTGGCACAATCTGGTACATCCAAAATGCAAACAGTAAATGCAATCAATGGCTGCAAAGGGGGATCCATGGATCCATGAAAAGGTGGGGATTCCACATGATACTTTCCCTCTCTATATATGCACATTAGAGTGAAGCTTTAATTATATGGAGTTGAATCCATGAGCTTACTTAAGCAGTTTATAAAAACACCATCTTAATGTTTATTTTTCTTTGATTTTTTTAAATTCACTTATTTTGTCATATATTGTATGAACGAACACATGGACAAAAATATGTTACATCATCCTATTAACATTCTAATTAGGTGTACAAATGCGAATAAAAACATGCAAACGGTTATTTTCAAAAGTGTAAATAATTCTTCAAAACGCGCAAAACATGGAAGGGGTCTCGAGAGAACATGATGCATGTTGATTGCTGTGAATCCGAACTAAAAACATGGTACAAATCAACTCAACGACTAATACCCTCAATTTAGAAGAGTCACAGACAACCTTATTGAATCCCCTTTGTATTCAGATAAAACGGATTTTAGCAGCATAGGAAGTACTAATTTGAGTAAGGTGTGGTTAAGAGACTGTTTCTTCCGGCAAGCCAAATGGGATCGATGGGACCAGACGTGGTGGGCGTAGGACGACTAAGCAGACCAATGACGGTCAAAAATGGAGCGGGCAGTCTGCATGATCCATTCCAAACGTCCACTTATTAATGTTACAAAGAATATTCTTGAGTTTGACTTGTGTGTATTTTCCACTCCGCCCAAACATTTCTCGCCACATGTTTTTAACTTGCTTGGTTAGGTAAGACCAAAGCTCACGTGGCTTTAACCATGCAGACGTGAGATGTTTGTTCAGTTTGTTTGAATTTCAACTACATTTTTTATTACAGCATTTAACTACAATTAGAACTACAATTGTTGTCTTTTTGGTTGTTCTTTTAAGTATACATTTAGAAAATTCATGGTTAAGAATAATAGCATGTTAGTCATGTGAAACCATACCATCAAAATTTGACAGACTTGATCGAATTTAAGAATATTAGAATTGTTTAGCGCAAGATTCACTCATTTTTTTACCTTCTCTTAAACACACCAGTTTCAATACAATAATTATTAAATTTTCCGTCAAATATTTTAAATATTAACTTCAATGCTTTTCTTCAAAAGACTTCCATTGATAAAATTAGAAAAACAAATTTTAAATGAAAACGCATCAACGCATACTAGCGACTAGCAGGTGCAAGCACATCCTTTAATGGCATTTTACCACTAGGCTCTTTGATAAGTATTTGAACAAGTATTTCTTTTCCAACAATTTAATGTTTCATTCAATTTTGATAAGTATTGGTTTCATAAATTCTTTGAACAATTCCAGTCTAGAAATCGTCAAATGAATTTGGAACATTTGTTGTTCCAAATGTATATATTTTTGGGAAAAATAGTTCAAGTCTTATAGGTTGTCAAAGGGAGCAGACAAGAACATAACTATATAGTGATCAGAATTGTTAAAGCTGGATTTTAAAATTACAAATGTCATTAGGATTATGATGTCTCAGCCATATGTATAGAGACCAGAATGGTTGAAGAAAATTATATAGAGACCAGAATTGTTGAAGAAAATCAACCCAAGCAAAAATCTAAAGTTTATACATTCAACCTAGAGACTGGGAATCAAAAGGAGATTGCGCAGTTTTGCCTATGATATGACAATTGTACTAGGCATATCAGGGCAACTGATACCTTGCTGCAGTTAGGCAGAAAAGGACATAGGCATACCTTTTGGTACACTGCTGCAGTGGACTACTGTGGCAAACGAGCTATGATTGACACTCATGTAGAAGGTGTCATAGACGAGTAAGAGAAGGTTTCTCTACCTACATGTTGGTAGGTTTTGTTTCCTAGAGTTGTTGTATAGGTCGTCAAGAGTGGCTCTTGTAACGTTGTACTAAACTCATATAGTGAAACTTATACTCGTTGGACTCGGGAAAGGATTCCCCACATTACGGACAAGTTGTCATGAAGTGGGTTAACAAATTGCGCGTGTGACTACATTTGTTATTGTTATTGTTATTGTTATTGTTATTGTTATTGTTATTGTTATTGTTATTGTTATTGTTATTGTTATTGTTATTGTTATTGTTATTGTTATTGTTATTGTTATTGTTATTGTTATTGTTATTGTTATTGTTATTTTTATTGTTATTGTTATTGTTATTGTTATTGTTATTGTTATTGTTATTGTTATTGTTATTGTTATTGTTATTGTTATTGTTATTGTTATTGTTATTGTTATTGTTAAATGTTTAAACACAAGTTGTCACAGATAGTAAAAAACATGTGACAGGCTAATCAGCGCATTGGAACCAAATCTATCCAAGACAATAAAATTTCAGAATTCACTCCAAATTACTGCAATAGCTATGTGAAGACGACATTTAGTTGTTGAATTTGACCAAAGGAATATTAGCTGGTAAGCTACGTGATTTGAAGAAATTCATCAAAAAATTGAAAATGAGCGAGGCCTGTGAAAATCCATTAACAGGCCCAATACGAGTGGTGGGAAATGTCACAGCTTATCACTTCATTTGCTGTCCAAAAAAGAGCTACAAACAATATAGCTAATCGTGGACAACAACATTCCACATGAAAACATTTGTTTATGAAGGATATCATCAAGGCTAAGGTCTAATTAACTTTTGACTTTGTTAATAATCTGATGTCACGCATGTATATTATAATGTGTAAAAATCAGTCCATAGAAATTTAGTTAAATGTGGTAGTTTTGCATAAAGATTGCTTCTCAAAGGATAACTCTTACCCTTGGCTATCTTCATTCGTTTGTGAGAAGGCAAGTAGGCAACTCCTTGCACATTTATAATGATGTTTGAACATCAATCTGTTAGTATCTTCATCAATAAAACATTAGGGATACTGCACAAAATTCCTGCATAAAATCTACTTTTGATTCCCGCACATCTATCCTTACGTACCTTTGAAGACTAGCAGCAAAACATGAGGCCGTAGACACTTTAGGCACCAAATTTTTTATGAGATTATGTCAATAAAAAGTATTTAAGGCTCACCGATATCTTGGGTCAATCCTGATGACGACTGTATTTACAAAAACATCACCCATATTGGGAGTTTTTGCATCCGTCACTATTCAACACCGGGTAGGATTCAGATCCAGTGCTGCTACAGCTATTTGCAGCGACCCAAAATTACGTAGTTTTGTTAAAGGGTTCATCTAAAACTACTTAGGGTTATAGTAAATACCATCAAAGTGACGCCGTTTTGGTCCTCACAGCAAATAACTGCGCTGCACCGGATCCGGATCCAGTTTATTAGTGCACATATGTGCCCATACATGTATTTTCTATATATTTTGTAGAGCATATATTAACTAAATTAAATAAAGGAAATAATTTTAATGTAATTATTAACAAATTTTGTGATTACTAAAGGAAATAATGTATACTGTCCTTACTTATCATTAAAAAGGTAAAACTAGTTTCATCTATATACTTAAAGAGTCATTTAATTTTTTCCCAAATACTCAAAAAAAACTTGAGTCTTGACCGAGCCCGAATATAATCATGCCGAGTGCTAAGACACAGAATGATGTGTTTTACATATTTTGTGATTGTTGAAATAGAGCAGCGAGTTGCTGTTACATTTGGGGCATTTAAGGTCCAACTCAGACAACATGAAGTACATGATACATGTTTGGCACCCTACCAGGACCATCCCCACCCGGACTTGATCACTATCAGTATTCTTCATCAGCTGCGTCGATCGGCTACTAGAGTACTCACTCTCCGGTGAGAATATGCACAAAGAGCTCACTCCGGCTACTGTCGACATCTCCGAAGATGATGAGATGGATCCATCAAGTCCTTCTCCAGGTGGTGACAAGTTCAGCATCAAGTTGAGATCTAATATTCTCCCTTTTCCTCTTCTACCCATGTTTTCAAAGTATGTCTTATGATCAAGACTTTGTAAGTATGCTCAGTTACTTCGATGAGATTTATCTACATACAAAATAACAATGCATATATATAGCAGTAGCCAGTAGTAAGTAGCAAATCGAACAACTGTGTGATTAGTCAATTTGTTCAACTAATTTTATGTATGGGCGGTTTTCAGCTACCAAATTTCATTCATATTTAATGAGGGCAGGTACAAAATATGAAATTATTTTAAACATTTATCACATGAAATTGTTTCAAAACTACTTTCAGTGGGTTGTATAATATTTTCTAGGATAATTTGGCCAAAATATGTTGACACAACTTTCAACTGTTCCGCAGTTGAACTACTTTGACTTGAAAAACGTGCTTATATTCATCTAATGGGAATAAATGCAGGCAATGCAAAATCAACACACGCATCCTTCTTGTGCATTCATTAATGCTTTGCTACTGTACATTGAGAATCATGAATAACATATTTGAATGATGTCTCATAATAGAAGTTAATTTTCATATTGTTAAATAATATGAAATCAATTGTAAATTTGTCCAACATCAATTGTTTAAGAAATATATAGTACCTTATATTGAATTATGAATCAATACCGGGTTCAAATATTGATTTGGACAAAACAGGGTTCTGTAGAGTAGGATAGAGTGATCTAATAACTGCCTTGCATGATAATGTATTTTGTACATTCCTTCCGACTAGGGGTGTAAACGAGCCGAGCCGAGCATCGACATGTTCAAGCTCGGCTCGTCTGATTTTTATGCTGCTCGAGCTCGAGCTCGACGAGCCTTAATTAATCTTGCTCGAGCTCGGCTCGATTAGTTTTTTGCCTACTCGGGCTCGGCTCGCGAGCTTGATCAATATTTTTTATAATTTTTTATAATTTTTTTTAATTTTTTTTAATTTTTTATAATTTTTTTTTTTTAATTTTTAATTTTTTAATTTTTAATTTTTTAATTTTTTAATTTTTAATTTTTTAATTTTTAATTTTTTAATTTTTTAATTTTAATTTTTTAATTTTTTAATTTTTTAATTTTTTAATTTTTTAATTTTTTAATTTTTTAATTTTTTAATTTTTTTAATTTTTTAATTTTTTAATTTTTTAATTTTTTAATTTTTTAATTTTTTAATTTTTTAATTTTTTAATTTTTTAATTTTTTAATTTTTAATTTTTAATTTTTTAATTTTTTAATTTTTTAATTTTTAATTTTTTAATTTTTTAATTTTTTAATTTTTTAATTTTTAATTTTTAATTTTTTATTTTTTTATTTTTTTATTTTTTTATTTTTTAATTTTTTTATTTTTTTTTTTTTTTTTTTTTTTTTTAATTTTTTAATTTTTTAATTTTTAATTTTTTAATTTTTATTTTTTTAATTTTAATTTTTTAATTTTTAATTTTTAATTTTAATTTTTAATTTTATTTTTTTATTTTTTTATTTTTTTTTTTTTTATTTTTTTTATTTTTTTTTTTTTATTTTTTTTTTTTTTTATTTTTTTTTTTTTTTATTTTTTTATTTTTTTATTTTTTTATTTTTTTATTTTTTTATTTTTTTATTTTTTTTGATCAATCATAAGCTTGTAAACGTGCTGCTCGAATTCATATAAACAAGCTACTCGATTAACTATTACCAACTACATGAATTCTCAATACATATAGGTTAGGTCAGCCGTTCTATTAATTCATAATCATATAAGTATGTGATTATTTTAATTGAAAAAATAAATTAGTACTAATCGAGTATATAAACAAGCCCTAATCGAGCATATAATTGAGAATTAATCGAGCAGGTAAACGAGCCGTTCACGAACATAAACAAGCCGAGCACCCCTCTGCATTCGGCTTGTTTATTAATCGAGCCGAACTTTGACCGAGCTTGCTCGCGAGTAGCTCACGAACGCTCGGCTCATTGACACCCCTACTTCCGACATTAAAAAAAGTATGAATTAATATATGTAAGCCATGTTTTTGGTGAGGAAAAAATTGGTGTGATATTGCAAATTTATAATAATAGATGTAACGAGCCGACTGGATCGGTCGATCCAGGCCGCTACAAGTCTAGCCTGTCCGAAACACATGCCATCCAAGCCACCACAACATAGGATCTTTTATCTTAAAAACCATGGTACTTAGGTGACATGAGACTCGGTAGGTTAGCTTATCTAGCTAACTTTCTTTCTCATTCTTGTCGATGTGAGATGTTACAATAGATCTCATTATCACACGAAATAAGTAATAATTTTCCTATCAAAATAGAGCACAGGTTGCAATAAGGGAAGCCACAACGTTGCGAGTTGGTTAGAGCGAGATCATTTCATATAAGTGCATAACAAGAGGTCAACTTTCTCTCCTCTTCTAACTTATACGATCGGAAACCATAATTTATTCGAGAAAATAAATAAACCATTTTCCAATACCCAAGAAAACTAAGAAGCAAACTTCGACAACAAACATCACTAATATTAAGAAATAGCAACTCATCATCTAACCACCTAAAGCTACAAAAATCATATAAACAACTAAAGCCACAAAATATCTAAAACAAATTCCTCGGTAATAAAAGATTGGTCAAATCTTGTCAGATGAAAGTGTACATTAACTCACAAATGAACAAAGAACAACTTAGCAACCAGTCATTAATATTTAATAATATGTTCAATTTCGGTTACATCCATGTAGCATGTCTGGTACTTGATCAATCCTAAGTAGAAGTCAAAAAATATTTATTCACAAAAAGGTCACATAAAGGCACTGATTATCAATGCCAAAACAGCTAATTCCAACTTCCAAGTGCAATGCTGAATTGATCATAGTCTCGTGCTCCAGTCCACTCCAACCTAGAACAATCCCAACCAGACAACAGACATAACAACAACAAAACATGGTAGTCCGTAATAAAAATGCCACAAGAAAAATCAAATATTTTTCAAAATATTACTCCCTCCGTCCCACCCAAAGGTTCCTATTTGGCATTTCCAATGTAAAATAAGAAACCAATATTTAAGGAATAAAAAATTCTGATGAAAATCTGATTAAGACAAATCCAAAAGTAAACTTTCCCACCAAAATTTTGAGAACAAAATTTCTTTACCAAAAGTAAACTTTCCCACCAAAATTTTGAGACCAAAATTTTGAAACCAATATCTAGGGTTGTTGGGGGTGATTTTTCAATTTTGATAGTTAGTTTAATTCAATTATAATAATTAATTAGTTAGTATAATTAATTATGTTTAACTAGTAAGTGTAATTAGAGTGTTATATTTTAATATTTATTTTTTGCCAAAAAAAGAAATAGGAAGCATTCGGTGGGACACCTAAAATGGTAAAAAGAGAAACATTCGGTGGGACGGAAGAAGTAATATTATTTTCAGCTTCAAGTGATCATGAAAATCCCACAAGCAAGACATCCGAGAATCCGAGATCGTATCCGTCAAGATACTGTCGCTGTGGGGTAAATAGAGAGTTCAAAAAATAATAAGGTGTCAATCGTCCAATCTAAAACTAAAGGGTGGGATTTGTAAATAATAGTTATTATTTTGGCCCATCTCTCGGATCGTGATTTGAAGTAAAAACCCTAGTTAGAAGCGAGGTTTTCATCAAGACGCGGCCGCTAGTTACTGAAGAGCCGAAGAAGGAGAGATAGTGTCGTTCGAGTCGAGGTGAAATCATGGTGAGTGTTTTTTTGATATGGGTATTTATAATTTTCGTTTTTATGCTAAACAAATAGATGTGATTGATTGAATGTTGCTTGATTTGTGTCTGGATATGATTTGTGTGTATCAGATGGAAAAAAGTTCAGATTTTGACTTTTGGGTCGGGTGTATCATTAGGGTTTTTGTTTACTTTAGTTGGAAGGATTTGACATTATGATGAATTTTTGCTGAATGGATATATGAGCATTTGTGTGGATTTGGTTTTTGTTGCTATGTTTTGTTGGATATTTTTGGAATGATTGTGTATTTGGTAGAAGTTAAACCTAGTTTGTGGGATACAGTCGAGGAGGAAAGTTAGAGAGCCGAAGGAAGAGACTGTGACTCTTGGTCCAGCAGTTCGGGACGGAGAACATGTGTTTGGCGTGGCACACATTTTTGCTTCCTTCAATGACACCTTTATTGTAAGAATTGTGTCATTATCTATCGATTTGAAAGTTTATATTGTCTGGGAATTTTTATTACATTCGTTTTGGTTGTTTATTTTTTATTTTGTTGATCCGCAGCATGTCACTGATCTTTCTGGAAAAGAAACTTTAGTTCGCATTACAGGTATGTCTTTCTTTCCACCTATTGTAAGCTTCGATTTGGTTTGTATGTATTGGATTGCCACAATGATGTGGCGAGTCATGTCTTCTTCAGGTGGGATGAAGGTGAAGGCTGACAGGGATGAGTCTTCTCCATATGCTGCTATGCTTGCTGCGCAAGATGTCTCTCAGAGATGCAAGGTACCCTTTTATTTTCATTTCTTTGTTTTAGTTTGTTTTTTGAGACTTGACTGTCTCTTGTATTTTTATAACTGAACTAGTTTGTCTCGTTAATAACTCTTAGGAGCTTGGGATCACTGCTCTTCACATCAAGCTTCGCGCCACTGGTGGGAACAAGACAAAGACACCTGGTCCAGGTGCTCAATCTGCACTTCGAGCTCTTGCAAGGTCTGGAATGAAAATCGGCCGCATTGGTAAGATTATTATTTTGAAAACTATGTTTACGTTGTTGAGTTTAGTTTGTAGTAGATTGTCAAATGATGTGCTTGCGTATATCTAGTTTGGCATACGATGTCTTCATGCTAAGTTTCATCTAAGAATCTGTTTGCTTTTTTATATGCCCGACATCTTTACACAACATTCTCTTTTTGGCAATAGTAAATTATTTTCTAGCTAATTAATTTTACTTATCTCCTTTCAGAGGATGTGACTCCTATTCCAACTGACAGCACCAGAAGAAAGGGTGGACGTAGGGGAAGACGGCTATGAGCTCATCGCATCTTCATTTGGATGCAGTGGATATGCCCATGGGTTCTCGTCTTGCTGTCTTGGTTTACATGATAATTCTTGTAGTAACATTGATGTCTTTTTTGTTCTGAACTAGTTTATGTTTAACTATTTTTTTACATGACCTAATTTGTCAAATTATTATCGAAGCTGTTGTGGAATTTGGCAGATAGATCAACTCTATTCAAGGATTTAACAGTGAAAGATACAACTAGTTTTATATAAAAACTTAGTTAACTGGATGTGCTAATGTATATAAAAACCTGGCTGGAGCTTGCAGGAACAGGCTCGAAAGAGTTATACTCAAAAAAAGCAAGGTTCCTCAGTAACATAGTCATTGGCTGCGGGCTGCAACCTGAATTTCTGCAATAGCTTCCAACTAAACATTGCTAAGGATACAGCAGAGCAGACAGCTTACTCTTGTTATTTTACACTTTCATCTGATGTCAGAAACAAGATCTGCTAAGTTGAGGCAGGCAACAACTTATGGTCCTTATCCGAGAGAGCTAGCTGAGTTGCATTGTTAGCTGAGCAGGCAAGTTCTCATATGAAGAAAAAGAGGAACTTCAAAAATGAACTAAAAAAGTCAGTTCCAATATATCTTTTATTCACTTGTTTACAAACAGCATTGGAAACCCAAGTTTTATCTGAAATGTATCTCTGACCACTAAAAGCATAAAATTACTAAAACTTTTGACCACAAACCTATTTTATGAACACCATCATCACCTTAATTTAGTAAAAACATGTCATAAAAATTGAAGACAGGCCATTAGGTTGATTCCCACACTTTTATTCAAAATAATTTATTTTTCATGAAAGTTTATAGAAAGTTCAAAAATAAACAGTGGATTAGTGGTAGCTGGATGGCTATAAATAAGATCCAGCCAGCTGCACCTTGAGAAGAAAAAACAAGCCATAGAAACTAATCCATACCTCATCTTCCTACTTAATAGCAACTTCTTTGAATGCTTCAACATCATCTTATGTTAAGCATCCCGTGAACACAATACCACCTCAACTCATCTCCATATTCATCATTCAACATCATATCTCTCAGACCAGACACATCTCATCCACCTGTTCTTACAGATTATAAGCGTTGGCTTTGCGGAGATACCAGTTTTAGAAGATTAATGGCAGCCTGTGGGACGAAGCTGCAGCATATGTTTGAAAACCCATTACCAGATAAACCAACTCTCATTGAATCCCTATCATGGAACCACCATATTGGCAACAGTCATGTCCATCAATCATCATCGTCTTTTACTGAGATCTTTGGTGAGCTCTACTTTAAGGAGCAGGTCTCACATTTGGCAACATCAACTCCCATGACACCTACAGTTGCAAATCATGATGAGCCTCAAAAACAAGAAAACAAGAGCAGCGAAGATACAAGAAAAATGGTACCTTTTTTAAGCAAATATTACACTGAGAATCATAAAATTAGTGATAGCTTCTCCTCAATGAGCTCTGAGAGCCTTCAGCTATGCACAGAAGGTCTTGGTTTGGAGAGCTCTGACACATCAGATGATTTTGAAACTCAAGATTACTGGCAGAATGGTCCAAAGAGCACTGCTGTCAGTAGTCCACCATCCGGGGAAATCAGAAGGCCTAGAGTTACAAGAGGACCATTTCCTCCACCAATTTCTAGCATAGGAAAAAATGGAAAGCCATGGGTCTACTTCAAGTCTTACAAGTATGATGGAAGGTTTGTTCTTAAGGAAATAATGATTCCAACTCAGGAATGTTTGCATGCTAGCAGAGAGGATGGTCGTCTAAAATTGCATTTTGTTCATAAAGACGATGACTGCGACTATCCTACAGTGGGTGAGGAGGATCAGGGAAAAGAAGCTAGATGTGACTGATGATCAAGAGCATACACACATTGTTGAAAAACTACGAAGCTGGAAGCTCCGAGTAATAGATGGCAATTTACAAGGGGAAATTGATCTTACTGGCAAGAGAGAATCAAAATATATCTTTTATATGGAGAAGAAGTTTGTGAAGTTTACCAGTACTTTTTGTTTACCCCACAAGAACTTTAAAGCGAATAGATCATCACCAGCTTAGTCCAGTTTCTGCGTAGTTGTTCCTTGGCCATGTTTGGTCAATAAAAAATCTGAAAATATGCAAGGAGAACATTATTCAAAATCTTTAAGGAGCCCTTCTCTACAGACTTGGTCAGGCTGCAAACATTTTCTACCATATAAAAAACTCGCTGTATGCCAATTAATTATCAGAAACTAAATGCCAACTGACAAGTATATATTTGGATGAGAATTGCAAAGTATATATTGAAATCATAAATCATGACCTATAAATCGACTTTTGGGTCAAACTGGGATTGATTCAATATGTAAATGCTCTAGGCCTAGGTTCTGAAGATGATTAATTGGAGTCTCATGGAGATGATTGATTGGTGAATTCCCTAGAGAGTGAGAGACTTAATAAAGAACCTAATCAAAAGATGAAAGTGAAAACATTGTGGCACCCAAGCCATTGAGGGAAGTATCTGTAAAACAATGGGATTGTGGCACCCAAGCCATTAAGGGAGGTATCGTATGGCCAAAAATACTGACTTTACACAAATCTGGAAGTATATGTAAAACAATGTGCATTAAGAGTCAAGTAGGCGGATGAAATCTGTACAGACCCAAACGTTTAAACAAGGTATGAATCGGAGAAAAAGAGGGAGGTTACCTTTAATGTTCAAAATTAAGGTTGATCCTTCATCCTTGAATGCAGGGATTGGAAACTAATACACCAATGGTTTGCTGGCAAGTTATATAATGGTAGAGTGGTTAGGAAGCTAACAAGAAATTTGTGCAGGGAGTGTACAGAGAGAACTTACAGAAGAGAAGAGGCTGGATAGATATTTGGAGAGCACAAAAGTGACCATTTAGATCAATTTCAATTTGAACCACCCTTTTAATACACCCTTATAATTATAAGAGTGATTTGCGATAAACACTAGTATTAAAAGGGTGGTTGCTGGAAAAAAATCCTATTATAAGAGTGGTTTTGAATAAAAAACCCTTAACGTTGGAATAGTTTCATTTGATTAGAAAATGGGGAACAGGGATTATGAAACAAAACAGGGAACATTAAAGAAATTCCTGTAAGATCTCTGATTTATTTTGATCCAATATCCAACAGAAAAACAGGGTACAGAAAGTTGATGGTTGTTTCTTCCCGTGGCATGATCAGTAACAAGATACCATTAATTTTTAACGTCATCGGTCTTTTTTGAACCCTTGAGATACCATCCAAGTGCGCCAACAACTGCAATGCCACCTGCTATTGCGGCGTAGTTGCGGCCCTTATCAGTTGATGCTCCAGATGTGGAAGAGGTAGAGGCACTGGAAGTAGCATCAGTGGCTGCATTGGAACCTCCAGAACCAGTAGCTGGTTTCTCTTCAACTTTAGGTCCCTGAAATGTCCACAGTCAATTAAAATTCTTTTTAATAAAATAATTTTTCTGATAACAGGTCGTGTATCAGAATCGTATACACAGTGCCTGAGATAGGTCTCATGCTCAACAATGCTTAACAGACATCAGCCAAGACATGTCAATTAAATACGCAATGTACATGGACCTAACGAGAAAACTTATAAGCCTGCTACATTCAGGCTAGGCTACATTCAAACACTCGATCTATGTTAAATGTACAAAAACATCTTCACACTATGAGCATTCCCATCAATATAAAGTATAAACAATTTTGCAAACTAATACCAACTGAATACAGTTGAGTCAAAATTAACTATGAATGCAGAGTCATACCTTCTGTGCAAGCTTCTCCAGTTTCTCTTTTTCAATTTTCTGAAAAGTTATACCGACAAGTCAATAAAGGATTTCTAAAAACACTAAAAACTTTCTAAATAATTGAGATGATAAAAGACCAATCAACTTCCAGTGCTTGCAATGGTGCACAAACTCTATTGATGGTAACGACTCCGTGATACAATCATACCACTAGAAAGAAAATTGAATGCAACAATCAAATTCTGCACAACAAGCCCACATATGATTCACTGAAACAATAAAGAAATAGCTACATGTACATGTCTACTTGAAAGCATAAACTAATAACTACCTTGATGTAAATATTTTCAGCAGCCTTTTCTTCTTCGCTTAGAATCTTGCCACCGCTTGAAAACCTTCTTGTAATGTACCTAGCTGCATTCCTAGTCGCCATTTTTGCTGAATAGCAGTGAAAGATACATTTCATCGCAAGTTTATTAAACTAACTATCTAACAAACATGAAATGCACTGATAATTAAACAACTTTGACAAGCATAATTTCTATTATTTTAATCCACTGGAAGAGAATCTATCAGACCAGATAAATTCTGGACCAAATCAAACCCTAACTAACACAATGAATCGATTAACACATCCGAAAATCAAATCCTACATCGCCGTTGCAAGCTACAACTTAGGATTAACAAACTCTAAAAACAATAAAATCAAAATAGAAAACGAAAATAACGAAACGTCGCATGCACATCGAAACAGACAACTACGAACGCTGGAAAAAGAGAGCGGCCTCTTCAATTGGATCGGAATCTCACCTTCGAATCGACGATCCACCAGATGAGAGTCACCCACACAGTGATGTGTTGTTGCTAGATGAATCAACCGCTTGCGATTGTTGTAATTGGGCTAAGCTCAAGGGAATACGGCCCAGTCTGAAGCTTAACTTACTGTTGTTGTAATTGATAGGAAATGCAATGTATCTTCTATAAAGTAATAAATTTGGTATAAATTGTAAAGTTATCATAGTCTTTAATTGATTTTTATCGGATTGTAATTCAAAAGTTTTAAATGTAAAAATATATTTTTTTTAGTTACAAATGAATATATTTATCATCTAAAGAGTAAAGTTCAAGGAGGACATATAAATAAATATAATACCGTTAGACACAATCTCGATCATTGATTACTAAAAATCCAATAAGTGATTCGTAAAGGTTTCTATAAATAAAATCCAAACAATTGTTAACATTGTACTAAAAAAGTTGTTAGAGAGGAAAGTTTTAAAATGCTAATTCTCTAATAAATAAATGTAATTTTACCTGTAACTTTTAGATCGACTCGCATAAATTAATACAAACAGTTACATTTAAATGATTATTTTCATACAACAATAAATATTTTACGTGCATGCGCTTTTAGAAACTTTATGGAATTAGTTCCAAGAACAATTATTACTATATACTTTTTGCAATAATATCACCATTGCAACTTATTCTTAGCCATTTATGGACTTACTATTTAAAGACTCGTTCCAAACTATTAAAGAATTAACAATGCCCCAAAGGAGAACTAATTTGGAGCTCATTCCTAGGTTTTCTCCAGAATGGAACGTTCAGGAAGAGGAAGAAGAGTATCTTCAAGAAGCTTGATCAGATTATGAAGCTTTGTGGCATGTCATGGTGTGCGCGGTCATCAAAAGTCCAATGCTAGGTAAAATGGAAGCATTTCCATCCGACAACGATGTGAAAGCTTGTTTTGAGAGGTTCAACATTTCAAAACCTGCTAGATTTGGTAAGTTTTTAATGAACCAAGAGAGCCAACTTCGTAAGACTATACTCGAGTATCGTCAAAAGTTGGAGAGACAAAAGAAGAAGAACAAAGAGCAAGTGTCTGAATTTATAGTGAATGGTCTGGGGATGGAACATGCTGATGTAGGGGATGCGGCGGCTTGCATCTTGAATTGTGCGAGAAAATGAAGGAGGTGGACGAAAGGATCAATCAGCTTAAGGGTGTATCTTCGGACACTGATTTGAACCAGCGTGTTGAAGAGCTTCCTTAATGTTGTGTGATGTCTTAAATTTGGTGCAACTCTGCATTATCAATAAAACTACTTATGTTTTTAGCAGGTGTCCCATGAAACGGACGGGGATAATAAATGGTAAATGGATTAATAGTTAAATCCATTTCAACAATTATTATAATTTGATTAGTAAGAGTTGAGTTCTATAGAGACATGTAAGTTTTATGAGACATAAGGACGTAATTTGACCGTTGATTTGATTAATTCGACGGTTGAGATTCAAGTTGGTTTTAATTAATTGGGCGGTTGAATTTGCAAAAAACACGGCGGTTGGTGAATGGTGGTTATCAATATCAACCGTTGGATTGATAAAAATCAACGGCTGATCATGTCTTTCCGTTTACTAAAAGATATATATCCTCCTAGAACCTTTTACTGATTAGTAATTATTCGATTTTGTTATTTTAAATAATTGAAAATAAATTAGTATTTTCTTTCATTATATTTTTGTCCCTAAAATTATTTATTAATTCGATCCATAACCAAAAATCCATCCAATCGGAATTGGATGCCGATGCCGATTTTGATACCGGCATACAACTGGCACTGTCGATGACGCACCTCTGTTTCTCTCTCACTAAGTAGAAATGGCAGATGAAATTTTAGTTAAGATGATGTCAGATCGATGAAGCAATGAGGGTGGGAGATCCGGGGATTAAAGTGTCTGTCTTTGACTTATTTTTGTTTTGCATTATTGGCAACTAAGTTGTAAATGGGTTAATGGATTTTAAATGGATTCTAAATGGATTAATGAATTTTATCCAAATATGAGTAGTGGGTATATATATAGAAAGAGATCAAGGACGACATACATTTATAAGTAGACAGTAAGACACCATCTCAACCATTGATTTTTAATAATCTAACGGTTGAGATTGATAACCGTAATTCTCAACCGCCCGTGTATTTTGCATATTCATTACCTATTTAAATTAAAAATCAACTTAATCTCAACCATCAGATCAATCAAAATCAACGGTTGAGATCGTGTCCTTCCGTCTTACAAAATTACTTGTCCCTCTGGATCCTTATATATATATAGGAAATGTATCATGTGGATCCATCTAATTTGGTGGACTCGTGAACCCCCTCTTGCATCCGTTGATTGTATTTTTTGAATGCACTAGATTGTGTCAACACATTAATGAAACATGTGAGTTGTGCGTGTTTTGCACATGATGCACACGTGATGTGCAAAAGACAAATGCAATGACGTGGTGCAATCTGGTGCATCCAAAAAATGCAATTAACAGATGCAAGAGGGTTCACGAGTCCACCGAATTAGATAGATCCATGGGATACAAGCTCTAAATAAATAAATATAGAGAATGGATCAAATAAAAAGTGCTAGATTGGTTATAAAATGCAAACAAATCTAAACCACCCATTAGATTTCAATCAACGGTTATAATGTAAGAATATTAATTAATACAAAAAATTACAAAAGGGCAATAATGAAAATACACGCATAACATATTTTCAAATATTCTCATTAATAACAATCCTTTATTTTAAGGGATTGAGTAACCGACTTTCAATTTTTAAATTCAAACTCATTAATATCCACCCATTAATATTTTTCAAATATTTCTCATTAATATCATGTAAATTTCATGTGTTTAAATAGTCTTTTACAATAACCACTACTCACTGCTATATAGCATGAATCACGATTTGATAGAATCATACAATTAATTAATTTAAATTCAGACTACTCATACATTCTGGCATGATTCACGATTTGATAGGATATGATTCTAGAATCATACAATAGCAAACTATGAATCATACCAATTTCAAGTATTTAAATAGTATATATATATATGTTTACATAAGTGGATGATTAATGGATGGATTTTTAACGAATGGTTAATGGATCGATTTTAACGAATGATTAATGAATATGGATAATGAAAAATGGATAATAGATAATTTTTCCACCTTTAGGAGTAGAGATGTCAATTTCATGTTTATTCTACGTCATCCATCCGTTTACTTCATTTATTAACTATATCTAGGTAATTAAATGGATAAGTCATCCATATCCGTTTATCATGGAGGCAACGGAGGCAATGGAATAAAATCGTGACATATAAGAAAAGAAAAGAGACCATTTTTTACTGCATGCACCACTACTGACTCTTTAAATCATATTTGGAATTTGCATACACTTTCACCTCATTCAAGAACCAATCACTCATATAAATCTGTTGTAGGTGCGAATTCAGAGTTTTTTTTCTCTGATTTCTCACTAGCTTTCTTAGCTGAGAGAATTTTTAGAAATTCTCCTTCTTCCTGAGGGAATTTGTGTCTTTCATGTTCGTTGATGATGGGTGATTTCTTCGTCGCCGTTCGTGGTTGGTGAGTGCTTCCTTCGCCGCCGTCCGTGACTGGTGAGTGCTTTCGTGACTTCGTCACCGTCGTGCGTGGTTGGTGAGTTATTTTGATAGTCTCCCCCTTCAATCAGCTACTATCTTGCTGCCACGTACCTCCTTGCTTGCTGTCACGCTCCCACGCAGCTTGTTTACATGCATCCATGCAGATGCTTGCTTGAATGCTTGCTTCCAATAATTTCATCCATGTTTCTATCTTGCAATTCCTATGTTTTATGTCGCAATTTGTTTAGTTTACTATCGGTTATTTCGAAGCGTAGTGCTGAGCGAGACAAATGACTCGATTTAACTCTTTTTCGTTATTTTCATATCTTTTTGTTATTTCGAGTCAGACTAAATTTTAGCTTTTCAAATTCTCATATTGTACTCCTTGAACTATTGCCATCTTTTATAAAAAATCAGGTAGGATATTTTTCATATTGAACAGCTAGCGCAATACACATTTAAGATGGAAGGGTCCGATTGTGATGCAACACTGTAATCAGATAGTCAACTAGCGGTACCACTTGCAATATTGCATGTAGTGTAGTTATCAAGGAAGGACTAGTTATCAAGGAAGGACATGGAGAGGAGACACGTAAGAACTCTCACGTGAGAAGTGAGATACTCCCTTCAGCTGATAAGCCTTTAATTGCTTAAAATCAGTTTTGGGTTTTTGCCTCTTTAGGCAGAGAGACAGAAGTGCTATTTGGTGCCTAAAGCAATTTCCTGTGTTATTAGGCTTCTCTATTATGTTGATTTTTCTTCTTCTAGAAAGGTAGATGATATGCTAATAAAAAGTTCGGATTTAGAGGGATAATAATATTTTATAAGACAAGAGAATATTATTTCAATCGTTAATTTTGATTTATCTAATGGTTAAGATTTAATTTATTTTAATTAAAATAGGTGGTTGAATTTGTAAGATATACGGACGGTTGAGATTGACGGTTATCAATATCAACCGTTGAACTAATAGAAATCAACGATTGACATCCTTCCATCTCACAATTATTTATATGTCCTCTTAAAATCTTACTCTAAAAATATCAGACATACGTATAAATCGTCGCTTTTTAATGTTTATTGAAGGGTCTTTTCACAATTAAACACCCAGCTACTAAAATTAATTTCCACATGGTGAGTAACAGGAACCTCTATTGACTACTTTCCATGGGGTAGCAATAGTTCGTATGGAGCCTTGAATGTTATATACTGTCGAGATTTTCTCAAATTTATTTTAGAGGAAAGTATAAAAAGGTAATGATTTATTAAAATCAATAACTCAGATTTTATCCTCTTGTCTTACATATATATCATGCCTTACATAATCTCAACCCATAGTTAATAACTAGTTATTTCTTGATAAATTTTGCATGAATTTGTATAAAAGTAAATTATTCTTGGAGTAAAAAAAATTTGAATTTATTTTTGAAACTCTCCTACCATTTGTCATTTTTAATCAAAATTAATTTTAATCTCAACCGTTTTATTAATCTAATATCTTTGTCTCACAAATATTATGTCTCTTGTAACAAACACTCAATCTCAGCTACGTACATCAATTTTCAAATTTTATTTTTAATTTCAATAATAACTATTTAATTGGTAAAAACAATGGATAATAATGTATCGACCTCTCAAAAGTTACAGTTTCTCTTAATCCTAAACCAATATTATCATATACTACATTATTGTGAAATGCAAATGTGATCAATTCCCAATTATTTTGCTTATTTCTAATATTTATCTACTAACATTATTAGTTGGATATGTATGTAACTAAGGCCATCGTAGAGTAATGCTCTTTTGAGACCCTTACTATTGGGTGAGACCCTGAGACCCCAATCATGGGCGTTGATTGGGTTTGCTTTTGGGGTCCAGATTATGCCACGTGGAGGTGAGAGAAATTCGAAATCGGAGGTGAGAGAAATTTCTGCTTTTGTTCTCTCATCTCCACGTGGCACAATCTGGACCCCAAAAGCAAATCCAATCAACGGTCATGATTGGGGTCTCAGGGTCTCACTCAACAGTAAGGATCTCAAAAGAGCACTACTCGACCATCGTATATAATGTTGTGTAAATGAGATTGTTCTTCCAATCATAAAAAACAACTATGAACTTTGAGTGTGATGATATTTAAACATAGATCATGATTAAGTATAATTTAGAGGATAAGATTGTCAAATACGGAAATAAAAATATTAAGAATGATCTTTTTAAAAGATGGGGACAAAAGGTGCCCTAAGTGAGAAGTGATCATTTAATTAAATCATTATCAACGCCTCTAGTGCCAGTTGATGATAATTAATACATACCAAAAAGTGTGACAGCACCCGACACTTTAAATGAACACCTCACAGCTTTCATCTTTCAGCAAGCACTATCACAGAATCAAATAGTTATTCCTCCCTCGCTCTCGCCCTAGTTCTCTAATCTCTTTCGACGTATAGTGAAGATAGACATGACAGAGATGGGCAGCATCCTATGTTTTCTAGAAAATAAGAAGGTTTTAGTAACTGGTGCAACTGGATTCCTTGCCAAGAGTAAGCTTTCAATTATTGTGTAATTTAAATGCAAGGCTTACTATTTTATTTAATTGACACTCTTATGGCTGACCACGGCTATTTACCATCTTACAATTATAGTTTTTATTGAGAAGATACTTAGAACTCAGCCTAAGGTTGGAAAGATGTATTGTCTTATGAGGGCTGCGGATGACAAGGGAGCAAACCAACGGTTTCAAAAGGAGGTTTGTATGATTGTCCAATTCACTTAACAATAAGTAGACTTGTTGACCTCATGAAGCAATAATATTTTATATGAGTGAATAGGTTTTAGAAAGGGATTATTCAGAGTAGTCAGAGAGAAGCATGGAACAAGCTTTGATACTCTGATATCGGAAAAGGTTGTTCCGGTTGCAGGAGACATAACTTTTGATGACTTGGGTGTGAAAAACGCTAGACTGCTAGAGGACATGAAAAAGGAGGTGGATGTTATTGTCAATCTTGCCGCAACAACCAACTTTGATGAAAGGTGCCATTGCAATAATTCATTTCCTCATAACATGTTTCATGTTTTGGCATGTTTCCCTTAAGTGGAATAGCCAGCATATCATCATGAAAATGTTCTTAATAATATGACCGTTCGTTCGATAGGTATGATTACGCGTTGGGAATCAACACTATTGGGGCAAGGAATATTCTGAAGTTTGCTAAAAAGTGTAACAAACTTGTTGTGTATATGCACGTCTCCACTGGTAAGTGGTAACAGATCACAAATCTTGCGTCGACTCTTCTCATATCATTTATAAAAGCAATACATCGTATAAGATATAATTAAATTTTGTAAATTTCAACTGTTAATGACAATATTAAGTCTTTTGAACGACATGCATGATTTAACATACAAATGTAGCGTACGTATGGGGAGAGAGTGTTGGAGTATGTCCTGAGCACCCTTTCAAAATGGGTGAAGCTTTAAATGGAACTCATGGCTTGGATATAGACGCTGAGGTTAGATTTGCTGAACGGATTGTAAAAGAGCTTCACGCTGATCCAAGTTTATCTGACAAGGCAATCACTAGAGCCTTGAAGGACATAGGCACGCAAAGGTCCGTCACCTTTCAATATTGCTGCTAGATTTTTGTCACACATGACATCATTTTTGTTTTCTAATCATTAAGACAAAAAGTGAGACACTTAGAAAACAATTTAATCATAAATCCAACAATTCGCATTTATTGGGAATGCCCAAATATGAGAGATGTTCCTTACAAGTATCAAGTGATAAATTAAACAGATAAGATGGGACAGGCTTGTATTAGTTTGCTCTCATTCTCACCATGTGTTAGTAGTAAGTACAACTGTATGCAAACTTGAATTTTATTGATAAGTAGTTGGGACTTCAATACAAACTAGCTAGAACTGGACCTCCCTTGTCTTCATGTCACTAAATATCTCTCAACTGTGATAAGAAAATTGTGGATCTTGATGTTTCATGCATTTGATGAAAAATGTGAATGTAGCTACAGTGCTACACCAAGACGATACTAATTTAATGGTGTGGTCATAGATTAGTGTTTCATCTAGGGTTTCTGATTATATATTAATTAGGGCAAAGGTGTATGGTTGGCCAAACGCGTATGTATTCACGAAAGCAATGGCAGAGATGATAGTTGGAGAAATGAAGGGAGATATGCCTGTTGTCATTTTACGTCCAACTATTGTTACCAGTACTTTTAAAGAACCCTTTGCTGGCTGGGCCGAAGGAATCCGGTAACCTAATAAAAATATTTAAGTTATCCCCTCTGTACATTTTTGTATAACTCATCTCTTGAAGAATATAAACTCACATTATGTATATGACCCGTAGAACCATTGATAGCTTGGCTGTTGGCTATGGAAAGGGGCAGATCACATGCTTTCTTGGAGATCCACAATCTATTATAGATGTTGTGAGTTCAAGGCCGTTACTGTACTAATTTAATGTAGATACTTTTGTTCAAATTACAGAAATCTAACAAGTGAAAATGATGCATCTTAATACAGATACCAGCAGATATGGTAGTAAATTCTATGATTGTTGCAATGGCAACAAATGCTAATAGACCAACACAGGTGATTTATCAAGTTGGTTCATCAGTCTCACATCCAACAAACATGGCCTCTCTTCAAGATATTGCCCGCAGATATTTTACAGCAAAACCATGGATAGACAAAAATGGGAAGCCGGTTAGGGTTGGAAATGTTAGGGTTTTGAGCACCATGGATAGCTTCCACACATATTTGACATTACGCTACCTGATACCGTTGAAGGTATTTTATGCATGCAAACTCTCTTAATTATGCTACCATTTTTTTGCTCAAGTTACAATGCAGAGGATAACTCGAAATATATATGAGTTCTAAACTGATTATTGTCGAGGCAGGGGCTTGATTTGGTCAATAAGGCGTTATGCCATTATTTCCATGATATCCACTCGAAGCTTGATCGAAAAATCAGATTTGTCATGAGACTCATTGAGATCTACAAACCATACCTATTTTTCAAGGCAGTGTGAGTAGACATCTAACACTTTGTATAACTGAACTACTCCATTTAATTTTAATATCACTTACTTATAAAGTCATACTTATTGTTGATGTACTTCAGGTTCGATGACTTAAACACTGAGAAACTCCGGATTTCTGCAAAACAATCGTACGTCGATGCTGAATTGTTCGACTTCGACCCTACGATCGTAGATTGGGAGGACTACTTCATGAACAAACATCTTCCCGGAGTTGTCAAACATGTTTTCAAGTGATTGAATTGACCAAGGCATACATAATCCTTAGTAATGTCACATACTCATGTTATATGATACCTGTTTTCAATATAAAAACTGATTAATTCTCATATCAAATTGCATAAATGTTTATGAAAAGTACCCAAAAAAATGTGAGCAACTTAAATCGAGAATCAATCCATATGTTAAGTTACAGTTCATGATAAAAACTAAAAACAAGTCTTAAAATTATCTTTAATTCTCTATCTTAAAAATCTAATCCAACTTCCACTTAATTTTGGAAATCATAGAAATCTTTTTTCCTATCTTGATTACTTTTGCATTTTTCCCATTGATTGAATTTTCTTTTATCTTTTAATTTTTTAATATTCTCATTTTTCTTGTTTTAAAAACATTATCATTTTAACACCATTGGGAGATGTGCGTCATTTGATTGATTATATTAGTTTAGGAATGATTATATTTGTTATGGTTATAATCATATTGGCTTGTTTACGGATTGTCTGTGAAGCACAATAAATAACAGTCCAAACATATTGTACTTTTGCCTAAGAGTAAGGATCAGGTGAAAAGTAGATTTGAGTTATAAAATACAAACAGATCTGGATCGTTAAATAATCAGATCGGACGGTTATTAATTTGGGGGTCGAAATGCAATTAAACGAAACATTAAATACGATATCATTATTTTGGAAACGTAGAAAGGGTAAATTAGTCCAGAAAAAATCAAGAATGAGGCGGCTTTGATATTGTTCCCGAAAATCCCGTTCACGCACAATCTTTGTTTCTGTTTTGAGCTTTCGATCTTGCATAATCGATGAAATCGACGAAATCGAACCCTAGAATGAGGCTAGTAAGTGTTATGCTCCTATCCTTTAATTGCTTGAATGATTGATGACTTGAATGAATGATGGTGCTTGCAATAGGTTGTTATAGAGTGTGATTGTTTGTTTGATTGGAATATCACTTAGCTTGCATGACTTCTTGTGAATGTGATTTGCGCTAAGTGTGGGGTGATTTCTTGCCTAGGGGATAGAATTTTTAGATGTGCCTAGGACTTAAGTTTCCATTAAAATTCACATTGAGGCACAAGTTCCCCATTTCCAAAATCCTCCTAGGCCGAGCAAGCCACCTTTTAGCCGAGCAGACTAATCATTTCAATCCAAGGAAGAGCAGTTAAAATTGTTCTGGCCGAGCAGTAAATTCAGTCGGCCGAGCTGATTTCCTGAGCATGAAAATAAGCCAAGTCCAAAAATCTACTCTCTCGAGTAACTTATAGTCGGCCGAGCAGCTTACCAGATTTGATATAAAGTCACTCAGACAGATTTCCTCTGCCCAGGTAAATTTTGGTCCGACCGAGCTGAATGGAGATAGATATCAAGCTTTGGAAATTTGCTAAGGACTAAAACTGGTCGACCGAGCAAAAACTTGGCTCTGCCCGAGCAGATTAGATAATTTGATACAATGTGGTCAGATGGTTTTCCTCGGCCCTAGGATAAATCTACTCGGTCGAGCAACTTTCTCGAGCTTGGATGACGTTGTTTTGCTCGGCAGAAGAAGATCACTTAAGGTGAGGGTAAGCTTGCTCGGCCGAGCAACTACCAAGCACAAAAATCTGCTCGGCCGAGCAAATCCATATAACTCAACTCTTCCCGAGGAGAAAGGCGAGCAAAATTTCATCCCCTCCAAATCACTCATCTTTCCCAATTTTGAGCTCCACCTTCCATAGCCTTATCAGATCAAATTTCTACGATAAGGATGATGAGTGGGAAGCACACCATGCTTATGCCTTGCTTGTTTGCTTGTTTAACTCTTGCTAGTATTTGGTGATGTATAATGTGAGTTAGGCTTGCTACTCTTTTGTGTGTTTCCTTTGAGGTTATCCAAGCTTTATGTTTATTGTTATCATGAATATTTTATAGGATAACTTCATATCTTATCACACATGTTTGGTTTGGCCTACGTTATGATTTGTTTCACAAACTCAATATCTTTCACCTTCTTGATATCTTTATGAGTCTAGATTTATGCCAAAGCCATACATGCATGACAAGAGGAGCACTTGGAGCAAGCATGGATGCATACTAGTCTTCCTTCACACGAGAGAAGTTTCTTTACCCTTCTCTTACCATTTTACTTGATTGCTTAGGGACTAAGCAAATTTTTAAGTGTGGGGTGGGTAGTATGCATGACTTCACACTATGATTTTCACATTTCATCATCATTATACCATCTATGGGCATGACACTTGCTTGACACATCACTTTCATCCTAAATTTTTGAAGATTACTTGAAAATATGTTTGCTAAGTTTGAGAATACATTTTTGAAATTACTTGTGATTGTGGTTTGCGAAGTTTACTCATTGATCATAATACTTTAGGATGATTGAAGTTCCTAACTATTGCATCATTCTTATGAATTGACATCTATACTAGCTTGAATCATTTGATATAATCATGCTCTTTCTTTGCATATTGAATGAGGAGAATTTAGTAGCATATACAAAAAACAATCATCATAGGGTTTTTGCTTGTGCTTGCTTAATTAGGCGACTTTAGCTTAATCGCTAGTTTGTGTATCTCCTTTGCTTGCTTATGTGCTAAACTTTTGCTAGTTGGACACATTGCCAAGTTTTAAGTGTGGGGTTGACACCATAGCTTGCTCAAAATAGAAAAATAAGCGTTATGCAAGTGCCGAGGGTTAGGAAGGTAAGTTCCCCCTCGAAAGTACTTGCATGAACTCAAAAAAATAGAAAAAAGTTATTCAAGTGCCGGGGGTTAGGAAGGTAAGTTCCCCCTCGAAAGTACTTGAATAAGCAAAAAATGTATAAGAAATAAAAGAGAAGCTAGAATGCTAGACCCCATTAATTCTTGACTTTGTGCCCTATGCTTGTTAAGAGTATGTTTGCAAGTTGAGGTTGTGCATTTGCTTGGTTGAATAGTCTAAGGGATGACCCTCACATTTTATGCATAAGCAAGTGAAAATTCTATGCATGATTCACAAATTTTTGTCTAGACTCCTCTTCTCTTATGGATTATGGCATCTAGTCAAATACTTGAGAATGAGTTTTAAATCATGAGCCTATGGACTTGCCCTAGCAAGCATAGGTGATTGATTAGACAATCCATTATGTGCGCTAAATTTCTCTTTACGATTTATGCATTGAAATGTAGTAAAACGGTGAATTTGGTGATTGCTAGTTAAGGTGTCAAGGCTTCGAATGTTTGCACGTGAAGAATGACATGATTCTTGAAATGTTATGTGACATGAGTGAAATGCACAATTCCATATCTTTTTGAGCATTAAAATGACTAACTCTTGCTTAGCAAACACTTGATTGGTATGCATTGTTTAATGGATGATTGTGAACGGGATTTGTGAGTACTCCCTCTTGGAAAACTCTCACGAGACTATAACTCGTCCACTAGGGCAGCCTAGGGGTTTAAAGGCTTGATGCATACGCTAAATGCATCCGTGATGCCTACGAAAGTGAGTTAGGAGTAGTTGTAACTTGCATTTCATTTCTTAGGACTTTAAGTTAGAAAATGCTAGGATGATTGTTGCATGATCTTCACATCCTTATGAATTGCTAGCTCATTGACGCTTTCATATATTTTGAGCATTCATACTTCATCTTATATGTGCTTACTTGTTCGGGACGAACAAGGATTAAGTGTGGGGTGTTTTGATAGCGTGCAAATATACTATTATTTGAACGCATCCTACCTTTGATTCTTGTTTGTTTTCGATTACTTTGTGAAAGAAATGATACTTCTTATGCTTATTTTAGGATTTATTCAAGAAGTATAACCATGGAGCTATCAAGTGCAAAAGAGAGCAAAAATGGGGATTAAAGTGCATAAAAAGAGCCAAAGAGGTTTGCTCTCCCGAGTGAAATTTGCTAGGCCGAGCAATGTATCAAGGTTGATACAATAAAACTCAGCGGGTTCTCCTCTCCCCGAGCAGAAATTCTCCTCTCCCCGAGCAAAATTTCACACTTAGAAAAAAAATCTGCAAATCCTCTTGAATTTTGCTCGGCCGAGCAACATTTGTGCTAGGAAATCTCCTCGGCCGAGCAAACCAAGAAGGAACCTCATTTTGCTCGGCCCTAGGAAGATACTACTCGGCCTAGGAGTCTAAAAACCCAGATTTTACTCCATGGTATAAATAGGATTCTAAGCCATTTTTTGGAGGGATCCTTGGAAGTCTCAAATATTCATACACTAAAGAAATCCTTGGATCAAAGATGATGATGAAGTGAAGATGAAGGCTTGAAGATCAAACATCTCCTAAGCTTTTCTATCTCTCTTTGTTATCATGTTGTTTATTTCCATTTTGAATACTTTGTGTTATTTGTAGTATGTGTGAGTAGTTGTTCATGTGATTGGGGATCATATGGATCCCCTAGGATTTGGATGATGTTTGTATACTCTTTCTATGCATTTGAATTACATTTTAGTTGAATCTTAATTGTTGTAGTTACTTGTTCATAATGATGCATGCCAAGTGTTTGACGAAATGCCTAAGTGTGTCAAAGTGAATTAACTTCCTATGATTTGATGACGATTGAACCCTAGGATGTTAGTAACTATATCAATGTTGCTTTGAGAGTAATTGTGCGCGCGACAATTCCTCTTAGTGATAGGCTAGGTTTGGTGTTGAGTTTGAGTGCCTTTCCAATAGAGTGAGAGCTTGAGGTTGTGCACTTGAGTTCCACATGGTTCAATAGACCGATGGGTTGAGAACCAAAACCTTTTAGCGCGTCATCTAATCTCCAAGGATGGAACGATGGTTGAACTTGGAAGGATGATGCGTAGCCATAAGAATTCAAACTAGTTGTGATTTGTGCTAGTAAATTGAGTGTGTTAACTCTCTCCTATGTCCTAGGGGTGAAGTAGAAGTCCTTGATCACTTTCTTTACTTGTTATTAAAACCAAATCAACCTTTATTCTACATCCCCTAATCCTTTTATGTTAAGCAAACCTAGGTAATTCTTAACTAGTTAACTATCACCTCTTCTCTTGGGTTCGACTCGAGGTCACTCGATTTATAAATGTGTTTGATGCGTGACTAGGATTAGTGTTTCCATAATACTACCCTAAAACCGCGCGTCAACCCCCTGTGATTCATGAATCATGTTGAAGCAAATCATGAATCATGTACAGAATTGTGTGTGAGATCATCCTTATGTGTGAACTATTTGTACATGTCTGTTGTAATTGGTTCTTATTGTGTTATCACTTAGCTTAAGAGCATTTGTTAGTACACGATTCATGTGACCCCGTATGATTCATGAATCATACAATGTCAGATCATGAATCATATGTTGAATCTTATATTATGTTCTGGTTTATAATTCTTAACACGATTCATTAAATGACCCATTATGATTCATGATTTGCTATATCATGATTCGGTGATTTGCTATATCATGATTCATGATTTGCAATACTATGATTCGAGATTTGCTATAATATGATTCATTATTTGTTATCCTATGATTCATTATTCGCCGTGATATGATTCATGCTCTGCTATGCTATGATTCACAATATGTCAGAAACAATTCATCATTTGCTACTATATTAATTATTGAATCGTGTCCTATCAAATCATGATCCATGTTATGTAGCGGCGAGCCGTGGATATTGTAAAAGACTATTTAAATACTTGAAATTGGTATGATTCATAGTTTGCTATTGTATGATTCTAGAATCATATCCTATCAAATCGTGAATCATGCCAGAATGTATGAGTAGTCTGAATTTAAAATAATTAATTGTATGATTCTATCAAATCGTGATTCATGCTATATAGCAGTGAGTAGTGGATATTGTAAAAGACTATTTAAACACATGAAATTTACATGATATTAATGAGAATATTTGAAAAATATTAATGGGTGGATATTAATAAGTCTGAATTTAAAAAATTGAAAGTCGGTTACTCAATCCCTTAAAATAAGGGATTGTTATTAATGATAATATTTGAAAAATATGTTATGCGTGTATTTCCATTATTGCCCTTTTGTAATTTTTTGTATTAATTAATATTCTTTAATTATAACCGTTGATTGAAATCTAATGGGTGGTTTAGATTTGTTTGCATTTTATAACCAATCTAGCACTTTTATTTTATCCATTCTCTTTGCCTAATTATTAAATATTATTCATTCATATTTTATGTACCTCTTATGCCCGTACATATTTTGATAATTACTCAAAAATGACAGTGCACTATTGACGCGCGGTTTTAGTGCGTATTCGTGGAATACTTATCCTAATCACGCAAGTCAAATAATATTTATAACTTAGGAGATCTAGAGTCGAACTCAAAGGAAGAGGTGGTAGTTATCTAATTAAGAGTTACCTAAATTTACTTAACATAAAAAGGTTTGGGGGTTGTTGATTTATGATTGGTTTTAAACAAGGAAATAAAGGTGTGACTAAGGATTTTACTTCACCTCTAGGATTTAGGAGAATTAAATATTCAATTTCACATGCATAAATTACATTTGGTTAGATTTCTTAAGGTTGCGCATCATATTCCAAGTTCAACTCTCGTTCCTTCCTTGGAATGTAATTGATGCGCTAAAAGGTATTGGTTCTCAACCTCTTGGTCTATTGAACCTTGTGGAATTCAAGCATCTCGACCGAAAAAAACTCAACACAAACCTAACCTATCGTCAAGAGTAATTGTCGCTCTCGCGCACAATTAACTCTCAAAACAACAATGAAATAGTTATTAAACATCCTAAGAATCAATCGTCATCAAATCCTAGAAGTTTCATTCATTTAGACATTCTTAGACATTTCGTCAAACACTTAGCATGCATCATAGTGAATATGTAACTATAACAATTAAGAAAACAACTAAACTTCATTCAAATGCATGGAAAGAATGTTCAAAACTCTATCCTAACCTAGGGGATCCATGTGATCCCCAATCACAAGTCAACTACTCACACATGGTGAGAAACATACAAGTAACAATCAAAATGTAAACAATGAACATTAAAACAAGTAAAAGAAGAGTTTAGGAATGTAGTCTAGGTGTTGTTGATCTTCAATCCAAGTTCCTCCTTCTCTTCTTGATCTTTGGTCTTTGTTTTAGATGTTTGACGATCCAAAGATGATCATTTTGAATGTCAGCTTTGTATTTATAGCTTTGAAAAATCTGGGTTTGACCGTGTTGACCGAGTCAAAGTTGATCTTCGGTTGACTTGAGTTGACTTTTGGTTGATTTGACCAAATTTCATTATCTTTTCAACGGTTCACTAGACATTTGCGTTCATTCTTCCAAAAATATTCCGTGAATCCGAAAGATGTAAATAACCTGAAAATCACACGAAAAGTATCAAAATTCTCACAAACAACTATAGAACTAACAAAAACTAAAAGGGAACTGCGTATAAATATTAGTACGTTTATGCACTCAACTATACCTTGTAATATGTAAGTCTTAAATGAACATATTATAATGTGCACTAAATAAGGTTTTGAATTATACATAAGAAAATATTTTGTATTACATAAGATTGTAATTGCAAAATGATGAAATATCTCCGCAAGTAAAAACGCTTAAATTTATTATGGGTGTGCTATACTCTAAACCTAATTTAACCTAGTTCAAGTTGTTCACCTAAAGTTCAAGAATCTGACATGCATGTAATCAGATCTTCCTAAACTAACAAGAAAAATAAAGAATTATAAAGGAATCGAACACACTAGATTTTTACCGAACTTATATACATTTGAAGATGCTTTAATTCTCGTTGAGCTCCTCAGGTTCGAAGATGCACTATGGAATGGCTGCTACGAACACAACCCCTGGAAATAGTCTTTACAGCTCACTCAACTACTCTCAACTCTCACAACTACGACTCAACACTCAACGCGCAACATATGAGCGCCATCATCACAAACCGATCACAGCTTCAAAGAACACAAAAAAGTGAGCTGATGGTACGAATTTGGGCAGCGCTTCACATGAGAGAAGTGAGAGCGCATCGGCGGAGGAGTTTTTAATGCCCTTAGGGTTTCTTCCTTCTTCTTTTATACTCGATCTACCCACCGTTAGATCGCATCAAAAAATCAATGGCTCACGTTTCTTAGTGCCAGCACGATGCTCGCTTCTGATTGGTTCCTGCTGCTGACTAGGACGTCGACGCTGACTCAGCTAGGCTGGACAACCAAATGGGCTGGGCTGCAATTTACTTCAGTTCTCCCCTTAAACTCAGACCAGCATATGAACTTTTGTGACTTTCACCATAGTGCACTCCTCCCCTGAATCATAACTAATGTACCTGCAATAAAATCACTCAACAGAGAGCAAGTCCAAGAAGAGCTTGAATTTGTTATTAGTAATAGTCTTTGTAACCATATCAGCAGGATTTAACGAAGTATCAATCTTAGATAACTCAATTATACCAGCAGCAATCAATTCACGCACAAAATGAAACTTAACAGATATATGCTTTGATCGCTCATGATAAAACGGGTTTTGCTAAGCATTAAAGCGGACTGAGAATCAGTATAAACAACGGGCGCAGACACATTCACACCAATCTCAGTCAAAAAACCATGCTGCCATATGCATTCTTTCACACATTCACTAATAGCAATATATTCAGACTCGGTAGTAGACAAATTGCATAAGGAATTTCAGACATTCTAGCAATATCACTCCTAGAAACAGGACACTGAGATTTATCAAGAATGAAATGCCGAGCCAAATGCACTTTGTAATTGGCATCATATTATAAACAAATGAATTAGTTTCTATTCTACAATTGCAAATATTATATTATAAATACTTGACTGTCAAGGGCTTTCTTTTAAAATATACTAAAATTAAAACTAATTACATGAATTACAACAATCTAACTTTGTATTGCAATATACTGAATACTAATTTTCTTGTGAAATCAAATTATTTATTAATAGAAAAATGAGTAAATCGTAACTTATTCATATCAGCCTCCACACGGTGTTTATTAATAACTATTGTTACCAGTTAAGTACTTAAACTTTTGACAACGAAAAATGATTATACTAAAGACAGTATGAAGCTAGAAAGTATTGATTCTTAGTTTAAATGTTAAAGACATAACCCTAATCTTTATATTTACTTTTTGTACTCCAAGTCCATTCAAAATTTGATACTTACAATTTTAGTATTGAAAAGTTAAAACAAAAATGTTATAAGAAAATTGATGTCGGCGAATTCCAATTGGCAACTAGCGGTTTCAGTTCGAATAACGTGCTTATTCTTGCCGCAGTTCTATTTAAGTGTAGATCAAGTAGTCTAGTACGCCCCCCGTTGGCCCAAACCCAACTGGCGACAGTTTTCAGTGAGTTATGACTTTTAAATACAGTGGTCCACTAGACGCCATCACTCTTCAAGTATACTTTGACAACTCTTTGTCGGGCTGCTAAGCTAACCTCCCCAACTCACACCTAGCTTATTCATTAAGCTTTGATCATCCCTATTTAAAACGTGCTATGCTAACATTTCAAACGAGACAAGAGGATGTCGGCTTATGTAGTTCTCATTGCAACTTTAGTATGCATAACACTCTCACTTCTGACCGAGATTTGTCAAATGGAATATTTTACTGTGATTCAAAACTAAGTAATTTTACCAAATGATTCAGATAAAACGATATTAAGTTATAGTAAAAAAGATTTAAATGACATCGTTTAATTAATGTTCACACAAATTATTGAGTTGTATCATATCAGAGTCCGTTTCAGATTGGGTATGCGTCTTTCTCGCATTTCTTTTGGTCCCGTGCATGAGGTTGAAAGTTTTATATTTAGTCTGTATTCTTCAAATTGTAAATGCTTTAGCTTGTTAATTTTAGTTTTAAATGATCGAAAGAAATTCAGATTTTAAATTGTCCAACATTAATCAATCAATTTAGTTACAGTTAATTTTTAAAAAAAATTCTTATGTCGCTGAAGGACTGGACAAGTTCCAGACTCGAGACAAAAATGCAATAGGGAAGACTTGAAACACAGATCTCTGAAACCAGAGAATATGGAAAATGACCGCTCGATCGTTTTAAGTATAGTTGATATAAGTGGAAGTGAATCGTGTTTGATTGAACTTGCAATGAAGCAAGCATTCAAGAAGTCGTATTATTTCGATAAGATTCCATAGATTTGTACGTTGTCAATATCATCTTATCTTGTTATCCAAATATGGACGCATTGAACTGAATGATTTAGCCAAAACGAGATTGGATCATTGTCTTGTCCGGAACAAATGTATCTATCTACCACATGCATGTTCCCATGTCGCTTTAGACAACTTAAATACACATCGAGTGTCAAGCATGCAACAACTACGACATAAAGCAGCGGCTAGTAGGGGGGCTAGCTATCTGCAAAGACCTATCAGAAAATAAGATGCGGAACTGTCGGGTTGATTTTGGACGTTAATTCTTTGGTTTACTATCCTCATCCACCTGCTCATTTGAAACTTCTTTTTATTTATTTGTACTGAATGCCTTAAATTCTTAACTTGAACTAAAAAATTGAGGGTTAGTACTAAAAATCTACCGAAAAGTAAACAAGGAGTAGCGGTCATCAATGGCGGCTCCAGAAATAAATCTGACCGGGGGCGATTTCAGTTTATATTTTTTTCTCGAAAAACCGGGGACATAAAAACAAAAGCAGTGGGGGGAATCACTTTACATTTGAAAATTTTTAACGATTTTACTCTAAATTTATTCAAAGTTTCGAAAAATTACCGGGGGCGGGCGCCCCCGGCCACCCTTAATACATCCGCCCCTGGCGGTCAGCCACTTGGTCTTTCATTAGAGGTCGATGATTCAACCCTTCTTGAGTGTATCTCCGACTTTAGTATGAGATTTGTCCAGTACTTTTTGATGGACGTAAGATTAATTTTCAAAAAAATTATATGAAGTAATGAATTAGGATATGGGGAGGACATAGCTTTTTATAAAATAACTTAATAAAATTTGCTGATTTTGATTAATTTGGATTAAAAATAAAGTTAGTTTAGATAAATTGAACGATTGCTTTTATAAGTATAATTAGATTATTAGTTATTCAATTATCAATGTATTGTTTCTGCTGCTTAAAAAGTTATGTCCCCTTCGAACATTTTCCATAAAGTAGTACGTATTATTTAAACCATCTAAAAATAGCTCCATTAAAAACACAAAGCCACCTTCCCTACACTAAAAAGTTAGCATTTAAAAAAATATTAAATAATAAAATACTGATCTTTATCTTCAAATTAAATCGCCCTATTTATAAAACTCCAATTTTTTTGAAAATAATTCAACGATAACATTTGATGATTGGTAGATTTAACGATCCTAATCAATTTTACCCAACACCTTAAAAATTTAAACAAAAATAAGAAAAATTCAATTTGTCACGAATGCAATCTTATCTATTGATTGATCAATATATAGATCAAAAGTAGGGAACCTGCAAATTTTAACTTTTTAATTGCTTTATGTTGTTGATTTTTCATAAGATAAATTGTTGTTCAAAATTTTAATTTGTAGTAATTCCAAATCGTAAGTTGCATGTTCGACCAATAAAAGAATTTCATCTTTAAAGTGTTTAGCAATGATTTGAACTCAATACTTTGTCTGGTCTTGTCCTCATGCCCACCCACTCAATCACCCTATCATAGGAAATATTATTGTAGTATGATGAATTATTAATTTATCAATTATTTTTGTGATGAATGGTAGCTTTACAGCAGAAATCGGCTATCCAAAATTCATAAGATTTATATTCGTACACGTGCAGAAAAGGACAGCCGTTCGCTCTGCGGAACATAGATAAACAAAAGCAGTTTTAGAAAGAGCCGTATGCGTCAAATTGCTAGTTCACTTCACACAGCTGTTCCAATTGCTACATTTCATATTAAATATAATCAGTGAATATGATTTTGGTATCAACGCGGCGCTCAATATATTATAAACACTTTATTGAGATATGATATGTGGAAAAAGAACCTGATCTCTAAGATCAGAAAATTGATCGTTATGACGCTATTCTTTGTTACATAATATGTTTTTAAGGGCAAATTCATTCGGTAATTTACAATAAATTAAATAAAGATTAAATCTTAAAAGTAAATTTAATTTGTAATGACGTTTTGAATATAACTTCCGGATCCAGATCCCATGCTGCCACTTTTGGTGCAGCTATATACTGCAAGTCTCAAAACGACATAGTTTTGGATGTTTTTTAAACAAAACTGTGTAGTTTAATCTAAAACACTATATTTACAAAGTGACCCCGTCGTCAAAACGACGTAGTTTTAGGGACGAAACTACGTCGTTTTGTCTCGCAGTTTTTGGCTTGGCATTACTGGATCTCATTCCATAACTTCCAAATTCAATAAAAAAATTATCATATTTCATTTTATCCTACGAAAAATTTATATCTCGTTGGAATCCTTATCTTAGAGCATCTCCAATGGGGTTATGTAAACAAGACTATTAGCTAAAAAATGCCTAGATGGCATTATAAATAGAGAACCATATACATATGTCACCCTCCAATGGGGTTATGTAAATAGGGGTTGTATCATGTGGAACCCCCACTTTTTCATGGATCCATGGATCCCCCTTTGCAGCCGTTGATTGCATTTACTGTTTGCATTTTGGGCGCACCAGATTGTGCCAACGCATTAATGAGCATGTGCAACTCACGTGTGCATTTGTCATGTGCAACTCACGTGTGCATTTCAAAAATGCAAACACGTGGCACAATCTGGTGCATCCAAAATGCAAACAGTAAATGCAATCAATGGCTGCAAAGGGGATCCATGGATCCATAAAAAGGTGGGGTTCCACATGATACTTTCCCTATGTAAATAAGACTAGTTAGCTAAAATTATACATAATCATCTTCTCACTCATCAAATTTAACTCATTGTCTATAACTATTATGCCTAAATTATACATATTTCTAACAAAACATTTACATAACCCCATTGGAGCTCAATGCATATTTGATCATTCAAATTATTCATAACTAAAATAATAATATTTTTTACATATTCATTTTAGCTATCTCCATTGGAGATGCTCTTTAGGATGTGATGTTGATGTGAAAATGGTAGGTATATTATAATTATAATTTCCTTTTCTGCTTGTCGACATGAGTTTAGTGCTTATGTTGGATTCATACTGTGGGTGTATCTTGATTCGATATACATATATTGAATTAAGCAGAAGCAGCAGTGTGTTAACAAGAACGATAAAGAAATAGCAAAGTAGCATTGTTTTGTTGTTTAGTGGTAATCTAAATCTAAGAATATAGTTATTAAACACAGAATCTGAAATTAAAATCGTGTTATATAACAACATGCACTCTTAATCTTAATGTTACAATTTACTCGTGCTTTAATTACAACTAGTATTTTTTTATGAAATTTTCAACTAGTATTTTGATGTACAGAAATCTGTGCATGTATATTTTTTATAATTACTCCCTTCGTTCTTTAATGTTTGTCCCCATTCCATTTTGAGTGTCCCACATATTCTATTTTTTTACTCATATATTTATAAATCATTTGTTCATAGTCATACATTTTATATCTTCGATCTTTCTACCTTAATTACTGTGTATTTTGTGCTTTTAGACACACAGATGGGATGGAGGGAGTATTTAAGTATGTATACCAGTTACTTTGGCGTTTGAAAAATACTAGTAACAACTCCACATAATAATATGTAAATATATGATAAAGATTATAGAGACGTTAAATATTTGTGAGATGTGAATATTTAATCTTAATTGTTGATTTGATTAATAAGACTGTTGGAATTAAATTGTTTTTAATATAAAAAATGTGCGGTTGGATTTGTAAAATACAGGGCGGTTGTTTTGATGGTTATTTTAGTTTAAATCTCATCCGTTGGATTATCAATAATCAACGATTGAAATTGTGTTCACGGTATCATCCACCATGATCTTTTCCCCGTAAATATAAATTACATATTTTAAAATTTTCATAATCTGAAGCAGTATAGGAAGGGGTATTTTTTACTGTCGTCCTAATTTATAAGAGACATGCAGTCTCCTAAAATATACTTCTCTTTTTCATAAGTGAAAGTACTTATTTTTCTTTCAATTCTAGCATTATTTTCTCCATCTTCATTTACTATCTTACTCTTTTTTAACTTTTTTCATAATTCATTATCAATCAAATCATATTTAATTGAATTATTCTCTCAGAACTCTTTTATTTCTTCATTTTTTTTCTATGAAAAAGTGAATTACAGCGTAAACAGATATCATCGATTCCACCCATTGTGCTAAATATATATAGGATATATAAAAATTATACAATAAATAATTCTCTAGTAGAAAAAATTATACATAGTTTAACAGGTATATCAGCATACATATAATCAAACATTATAGTTCAAACTTGTTCATTGTTATAACAATTCAAAGATATGATCTCTTCACCTCAATTATTTTAATAGTAAATTTGTGTTCGCGGTAATGAATATTAGAGGTTATTCATTTGTAATCTCGCGTCGAAAGGGATCTATACGTTCTAATCTCGGACGGTTAGGTTGATTTGATCTAATTTTTTGATCGATATGATCTAAAGGTACACAATTTATACTTTTGTAATTTGATCGTGTTATGCATATGTTTTATCATTTTGCAAAATACATAAATACAAATAGTATATTCATATAGTTAATTTAAAAATACAAACAGCTAGAAACCCAAAATGCATATATATAGAGCTTGTATCATGTGCATCCATTTATTTTGGTGGACGCATGAACCTCATCTTACATTGCATTTGTCATGTGCATATCACGTGCAGAACATGTCTCATTAATGTGTTGGCACAATCTGATGCATTGAAAAAATGTCATAAACGAATGCAAGAGGGGTTCATGAGTCCACCAAATTAAATGGATCCACATAATACATTTCTTACATATATATATATCAGATTGTAAAAAACCCAACCCATAAATTGGAGTATTTCAACAACACCCAACCAAACAATCAAAGAAACAACTTAACTTAACCCTCTCATCCCGTCTTATTTCACGCACGCTTTTAAAATGCTTTAATCTCAACTACTACTAATTTCCACACATCCCTTTCAACCCCTCAAACCGTTTCTCTATTTCTTACCTTTCTTGTTATTATAAATTGAATCCCTCTTCATCCTCATCTTGCTTCATCAAATTCCTCATCCACGTTTTTGAGATCATTTACAGAATTAGGAGTAATGAGTTTCTTGGTATTAGATCTTGACTTTGCATCATCACCATACGGCGACGTTTTAGCCTACACCTTGTACTCATTCACTCTCCTATTCTCCTTGTTTTCCATGATTCTGTATCTTCTCCGGTTGACCAAACCATGGTGCAATTGCGAGACTTGCACTGCTTACCTTCACTCAACGTGGACATCAGACTTCATCAATCTCTGTGATTGGTACACCCACTTGCTCAAAAACTCCCCTACAAACACAATCCACATACATGTTTTAAACAACATAATCACAGCTAATCCTAACAACGTTGAATACATGCTCAAGACCAATTTCGACAACTACCCGAAAGGCCAACCATTTAGAGCTATTTTAGGTGATCTTTTAGGAAATGGGATTTTTAATGTTGATGGTCAGGCTTGGAGGTTTCAGAGGAAGATGGCAAGTTTGGAGCTTGGGAGCGTGTCGATTCGATCTTATGCGTTTGAGATTGCTAACTCTGAGATTCATACAAGGCTCGTTCCGTTGCTAGCGGATAAAGTTGAATCCGGTGTTGTTATTGATATGCAAGATGTGTTCCGGAGGTTTTCTTTTGATAATATTTGTAGATTCTCGTTTGGTATTGATCCAGGGTGTCTTAGGATGTCACTGCCTGATTCGGTCTTTGCGACCGCTTTTGATCTTGCGTCGAGATTGTCCGCTCAACGGGCAATGACACCGTCTCCGATGATATGGAAAGTTAAGAGAATGTTTGGTTTAGGATCGGAGAAGGAGCTGAGGAATGCGATCACGGTGGTGAATACTCTGGCAGACCAAGTCATCAAGCAAAAACGAAGGCTTGCATCGTCGGCCACTGGCTCCTCGCAAAATGATCTTTTGTCGAGGTTCATGTCGTCGCTGGACGATGACATATACCTTCGAGATATAGTGGTTAGTTTCATGCTAGCAGGACGGGACACGATCGCATCAGTCCTGACTGCATTTTTTCATCTACTTTCGAGTAACCCGGATGTGGTCAAGAGGATTCGATCTGAATCAGACCGAATCCTCGGCAAGTCAAACTCTACACCTGCCACATTCGAGCAGATGCGCGAGATGCATTACCTACAAGCTTCTATTTACGAGAGCTTGCGCCTACTCCCACCGGTGCAGTTCGATTCAAAATATGCTCTAAGTGACGACGTTTTACCAGACGGTACATTTGTGAAGAAGGACACAAGAGTGACTTACCACCCGTACGCGATGGGTCATATGGAAAACATATGGGGTTCGGATGCGGTAGAGTTCGAGCCCGATAGATGGCTTCAAAACGACGGTGTTTTTAAACCGGCTGACCCGTTTAAGTACCCGGTTTTTCAAGCAGGGCCAAGAATCTGCTTAGGGAAAGAGCTGGCTATAATGACTGCCAAGAGTGTTGCACTTGCTCTTATTCGGAAGTTTGATATCGAAGCAGTTGAGCCGAATCAGAGAGCGGTGTTCGCTCCGGGGCTGACCGCCACATTTCGTGGTGGCTTACAGGTTACAATCAGAAACAGAATCCAATGAATGTTAAAAAAAGTAGACTTAGCAAATTATTAACGACCGTGTAAATCTGCACTATTTGTATCATTCGTCAATTGCACGTTACGTTCGTTGGTTTGCATTTGTTCTATGAATATAAATAGTACACATGCCAAGTACGTCATGAATGACGTGTCTTGTTGATAATTGGCTTTATTGTCTTAAATTTATATATTTAAAAAAATTAATTTCATGATAATTTATCTCTGCAAAAATCTAAAGGATGTTTCATATGTACATAGCGATCTCTTTTTGTTTTTGGTGGATTCGTGATAATTTATCTCACTTTGTATCTGTTGATTATATTTTAACAATCTTGAACGTGTCAACTTTGCAAATAATTTAACAAATTGAGGCCGTTAGTTAGTTGTTAATACAGATTAACAGTAAGCAACTTGTAATTATCAAACAGATGAGCTAGAGCCTAGATGCATGATGTCTCTAATCTTAGAGGATTTGGAGACACGGGGATTAATGTGATGCAACATGCCAACATGTGCTGTTTAAGGAAACTAAAGCAGTGGTTATGGATTCCTAATCACTATTTAATATTTAGCTATAGTGGCCTGTCATGCTCAAATTGACCCTTCGCAAATAGCAAATTGCATTAGTTTCCTTTTTTTATCATTTTGGCAAAACCGTGTGCTATTTGTGTACTATGGTTCGCATAGAGCTTAGTGTAGTACAATTCTACTCCACTTGATCAAATAGAATTATGTGTTAACGTTAGTCACTTATGTTGCTAAAAATCTACTTTATTGGTTGTTTTTAATAAATTGGAAGCATATTCTAAATCAATCTTAAGTTGCAGGGAATCGAATTATGATTAAAGGTTAATATATACTTAGTAATTTCCATTCAACTAGCCAATGTGTAGCAATTTATCAACTGATCTTCTTTTACTATTCAACTATTTTAATATATACGATTAAATGGAAAACACTAAATCTTCCAATCTATAAATGAAAATAATGTTGTTTTGTAAATGATTATGATTACAAGACATAAATTAATAGTAAAAATGAAGTGAAGTTGGGCGTAGGGGTGTCCAACCGGCCCGTTAGCCCGAAAGCCCGCAAAAAGCCCGAGGCCCGGCTCGGTGTAAACCCGGCCCGGCCCGCTCGTCGGCCCGATGAAAGCCCGAGCCCGCTTTTATAGGGCCGGGCTCGGGCTTGACTTCTCAAGCCCGCACGGCCCGAAAGCCCGGCCCGACCAAAAGCCCGATCAAAAAAATAATATAATTTGTCAAAATAATATTCATCTTCTACCATTTTATTTGTATACCAATCGAATTTAATTATAACAACATCCAATAAAATAGAAATATAAAATATGCAACTCAAACTTTAACATATCTAAAAGTATGAATATAACAAATTAAACTAGAATATTATTTCTGTGACTAACATAGTTAAGTAAGACGGAAGAATATTATTTCACATTGAATTCTATCAATCCAATAGTTTATATTAATAACCGTTAATCTACATTCACTTTGTATTTTTTGTCAATTCATTTAAATTTTAATTGAAAAATAATTTAATCTCAACTGAGCCAATAGTTGAAATTAAATCCTCCACTTAAGTTATTTGTTTCTATTAAAATTTCATCTCGAGACAAATATCAAAAACTATAAAAATACTTAAAAAACTATTTGTCATGATATATTATTCAAAATATAGTGAAATAATATATTATCTTTAATAAAAATTAATTAATTTAACGAAAAAGCCCGTAAAAAGCCCGATTTTGGCCCGGTCAACTATAAGTCAACGGGCTTTTAAAAGCCCGCGGGCTTATGAATTTTGTGGAGGCCCGGCCCGGCCCGGCCCGATTTTTTACCATTGGCCCGAATATTTACCCGTATTTAGGGCTCGGGCTCGGAATATTCGGGTGAGGCCCGGCCCGGCCCGGCCCGGCCCGATGGACACCCCTAGTTGGGCGCAAGTCATTTAGCTGGACCAATTAGAAGGACAATAACTGTCAAGTTGGAGAGTTCTAAGCCGTTGATGAGGAACTTAATCCAACGGTGAGTGGAAGGGGTATTTAATTGTCGCATCAGACACAAGAAAAACACAAGGGCTTCCAGTTTCTTGCATCTCAGTCGAGCGACGATTTAGGGTTTTGTCACAGATCAGTTCGATTGAGTGTATATATGAGGTTGAGCGAGTGTAATAGATCATTACAGTTGTGAAATAAGGCTGCTGCTAGATTGTTAGCAGTGGCGCTCATGTGTTGAGCACAATTTTGTCTAGGCTCATCATGTTGGTTTGATTCATTCTTGCATGTATGGAGACTCTTGGATGATCTTTCACTTCCGATTCGTGCAGTTACATAGTTTATATAGTCTTGTCGGAGCGGGATGTACGCTACACTTTGGTCTAAAAAAACTTCAGTGTGTACGTTTCTAGTTTCCGCATTATATGCATTCAATTTAGATTCAAGAATTTATTAGGGACTGCATGCTAGATAAAGACTCTATATAGTGTTATAGTGACTAGGTGAAGTAGTCTGAGTAGATCCTACATTGATAACAAAAAATATTAAAATAAAGTATAGTTTCAAGATGCTTTATTTTTAAAGTTTGTTGCACATGATCTCGATCGCAAATATTATGGCACTGTTGTAAGGATTATTCCGTCATTCTGACTCAACAATAAACCCTAGCTACTATCAGTGTTAACCTAAATCCTTAACCTAACGTGCAAATACCGCTCAACTTAAAATCAAACTAAAACTGTATGCAAGAACATATAAATAGAAAAGGACACACTCTGAGGGTTAAGTTCCTTTGACATCGATGCACTAATCCAACGGTGGAGTAAGGTTCATGGAGAGGAAAATAAAGTGTTAAATGCACAGGATGATGCCACGTGTAAAGTTAAAGGTGCAAAAGAAAAAGAGAGAAAACATAAATGCACATTGGACACGTGGAATGACTTTTGGTTTTTAGGGTAGTCCTAAGCACAAGTCAAACACAATTTATATATCTAGGGGTGACCTAGAGTCGAACCCAAGAGATGCTACAAACTAGCTAACTAGGATGCACTACTTAGTTATCTAAAAGGATTTGGGGGGGATTTGGTTTTAAAGTTTTGTTGGTTCAATCAAACTAAGCTAAACGATTTAGATAACAATCAATAAAATGATCTAGGGATTCAATCCTCCTTAGGCTAGGCAAATTTCCATGCAAACAATGTTAAGATTTCTTATGAATGAACTTAGTTAATTTCCCTAGGTTATCCTTAACCCCTTAACCAATTTCAACCGTCGTTCCATCATTGGTTAGGGACTAGGTAAGTGACACGGTTCTCAAACCATCGTTCTATTGAACCGTGTATCTCCTATCCCATAATCTCAACCCATCGGTCTATTGATCGGTAACATAGGAGTTTTCAAAATAAAACCCATCTACATAATCATACATCATCATCATGCATGTAAGATCACATAAAAATTCATGAAATGGATAGTGAACATCACAACATCAATCATCATTGAATGAAACAATGTCACATTAGATAAGATGGTGGACTAGGCATTTCATCAAACACTTAGAGCACATCAAAATAATAATATCCATTTCATGAGGGAATAAACTAATACTTCATTCAATGTGTAAAATAGTTGTTTACATAGTAAAACCTAGCCTAAGGGATCATGAGATCCCCAAACCTAGCACTACTCACACCTCATACTAAAAATGAAAGCAACAACAATAAAAAGGTTTGAAAACATGAAATAAATTGCAAACTAGAGTTGTGTAGAGATGTGGATGCTTGATCTTCACTCCAAAGTCTTCAATCCTTCCAAATAGCACTTGATCTTCAAAAATCGAAATTTAGGGTTTTAGGTCGAGTTCCGAAGTCAAGCCCTCCATCTCGAAATGGTCAAACAGTTTATATGGCTCGAGGTCCTCTCCCTAGCAAAAATGCACTCGGCCGAGCAAGATTTTGTGGGAGACTCTGCTCGGCCGAGCAGAAATTCCTCTGGCCGAGCAAGACATTTGTAGAGCAGTTTGAGTCCTCGGTTGGCCAACTTGTGCTCGGCAGAATTGATTTTGGTCAGCCCGAGCAGAATTCTGCTCGGCCCGAGTAAAATTCTCTGAGCATCCTTGTATCAATCCTTGCTAACTCCTGGGCCGAGCAGAAAAGTCCTGGGCCGAGCAGATGTCCTCTTATCTTCTTCAAGTGATATCTCCTTAAGTGGTCGGCCGAGCAACTCTTGCATGGAAATTCTGCTCGGCCGAGGTGATCCTCGGTCATCTTGGCTCAGGTTCCTCGGCTGACTTGATCTGCTCGCCACCTTTTGGAACTTTGCTCGTCTGGACTTCATCTTTGCTCGGAGAGTAGAATCTTCTTGGGACTTGACTTGTATTTTTATCCATTTTGCTCCATCTTGTGCTTTGTACTCTCTTTGATAAGGTTCGAATAAAATCTACATTAAACACACAAAAGAGTATCAAATTCTTCACAAAATAATCGAAAACTAGCAAGAGTTAAGCATAGGAAGTGTACAAATACTGCGAATTTGCACACTATCAAACACCCCACACTTAATTCTTGTTCGTCCCGAACAAGTTGGCATGAATAGAGCAAATGATGCATGATAGAACTTATAAAGATTTCAAAGATCAATTAATGTATATGAGAGTGAAAATCAAGCACCAAGTGAAAGTTAACGAACTAAGAAATGAAATGCAAGCTACAAACTACTCCTAACTCATTTTCGTAGGAATCACGGATGCATTTAGCATATGCATCAAGCCTTTAAACCTCTAGGCTGCCCTAGAGGACGAGTTATAGTCTCGTGAGAGTTTTCAGAAAAGGAATACTCACAAATCCCGTTCACAATCAACCATTTTAGCATAAAGAACCGTAATGCGATTGCTAAACAAGCCGTAAGTCAAGTTAGGGTTAAAAAGATATGAAAATGCACTCCCTACTCATATCACACAAGATATCAAGAATCATGTCAAACCCTTATAGAGCAAACACTCATAGATCCAACCCTTATAATAGCCATCATCAAAATCCTATTCTGCTCTACTCTCATGCACAATTCACAAAGAAGATTTAGCACGCATAAAGTTTATCAAATCAATCACCTATGCTTGCGAGGGCAAGTCCATAAGCTCATGATCTAAAGCTCATTCTCAAGCATTAGACTACACGCCATAATCCGTAAGAGAAGAGGAGCTTTGACAACAACGGATATGAATCACACAAAGAATTCTCAACTAGCTCACGCAATAAATGCAAGGGTCTTCCCTTAGACAATTCAAGCAATTTAACACAAAGCTCCATTCACAAACATGCTCACGATATGCTTGCAAGACACAAAGACAAGGATCAAGGAGGGGATTTTATCATATTTTCTCTTATTTCTAACATGCAAGCTTTATATACACATTTTTTTTCTTCGTTGCCATGTAAGTACTTTCGAGGGGGAAATTACCTTCCTAACCCCCGGCACTTACAATGGCTTTTCTTTGATTTTCTTTTCTCTCTTTTTTTTATATTTTTTCTTTTTGAGAAAACTAATGTTGCATAACCCCACACTTAAAACTTGACAATGAGTCTAACTTGCGATCAATGGACATGCAAGCAAAGGAGACTATCGTGCAAACATTTTTTATCAGTCTAAGGTCACCTAAGAGCAAGCAAGACATCCTAAGCATTTTTCATTTTTTAAAATTTTTGTATATGCTCACTAATTTCAACTTTTATAAACTATGCATAGAGAGAGCGTACTAAAGTCAATTGATTCAAGCTAGAATAAGGGTCAATTCATACAAATGATGCATCATTTAGGGAATCCAATCATCAAGAAACATTGTGATCAATTTTTGGATATGTACACTTCTCAATCGGTCATGCTCATCAAATGTATGGCTTTATTTAGCAACCTTATTTCCAAATTATCATCAAAAATGTAGGATGAAAGTGATATGTCAAGTAAATGTCTATGCTCAAATGTGATTCAATGATTGATGAAATGAAGCATTAAAAGTATGAATGCATGCATACTACCCACCCCACACTTAAAAATTTGCTTAGTCCCTAAGCAATCGAGTAAAAGCATAAGAGAAAGATCAAGAAACTTCTCTCGTGTGAAGGAAGACTAGTATGCATCCATGCTTGCTCCAAGTGCTCCTCTTGTCATGCATGCTTGGTTGTGGCACAACACTAAAACTCACAAAGATATTAATAGAGTGAAATAAAGGTGAGTTAATAAGACAATCAAACCAAGCCAAACCAAGCATATATAATGAGGTATGAAGTTATCCAACTTATGAAGTATTCAAGATGACAATAAACATAAAGTTTGAATAACCTCAAAGTAAACACACCAAAGAGTAGCAAGCTCCACTCAAAACATAATTCATAAGAAAAACACTACAAGAGTAAGCAAGCAAGCAAGTTATTTAGCATGGTGTGCTTCTCCTCGGGAAGAGGTGTATTGCTCGGCCAAGCAATCAACTCGGCCGAGCAGAATTTCGTGCTTCTTCTGTGTAGCTCGGCCGAGCACCTTAGGTTTACCTCCTTTGATCCTCTTTGTGCTCGGTCGATCACTATTCTACTCGCCGAGCAGAATTTTCTGATCCAAAGTTGCACTTTTCCAAATTGTCTAAGTGTTGAAAGATGCTCGGTTAGAGGAAGTTATACTCGGTCTCGGCCCGGCCAAAAATCACTGATCTTTTTGGTATCGATTTTGGTACCTTGCTCGGGCGGGGGAATAAGATGCTCGGCAGAAGAGATTTCCATACTTAGGATATTTTCACCATGGTTCACCAAGGAAATCTACTCGGCTGACTTATTATGTTGCTCGGCCCCATTAAAATCCTCTGAAAGTTTGGTATCAAATTTGATATTCTGCTCGCCGACTTGGAATTTGCTCGGGAGAGCAGATTTTAGGACTTAGCTAACTTTCATGATCAGGAAATCCGCTCGGCCGACTGAATCTACTGCTCGGCCAGAGCAATTTTATCTGCTCTTCCTTGTATTGAAAAGATTAATCTGCTCGGCTAAGAAGTGGCTTGCTCGGCCTAGGAGGATTTCGGAAATAGGGAACTTATGCCTCAATGTGGAATTTCATGGAAAACTTAAGTCCTAGGCACATCTAAAAGTTCTATCCCCTAGGCAAGAAATCACCCCACACTTAACTCAAATCATATTCACAAGGAGTCATGCAAGTTAAGTGATACTCAATCAAGCAAACAATCACCATCTATAACCACCTATTGCAAGCACAATCATTCATTCAAGTCATCAATCATTAAAGCAATTAAAGGATAGGGGCATGACACTTACTAGCCTAGTTTAACGTCTTGGCTAAGACGTAGCTGGATCTCCTACCCAATGATGATGCACTTGAGAAGTTCTAATCCATTCTTCTTCTCAAGTGATTTCCATTCTTTTCTCAAGTGGCATCATTGAGCTTGAATTTGTCAAGCTCCATCCCCTCTTTTGTTCCATGGTAAGTTTCTTGATTCGGTGCCCATTTGCCTTGAAGGTGACACCCTCATTGTTCAATAATTCTACATGGCCATCATCAAAGACCTTAACCACTTCAAATGGTCCCGACCACCTTGATTTTAGCTTGCCCGGGAAGAGTCTAAGCCTTGAATTGAATAGAAGCACATAATCTCCCTTCTTGAAGCTCTTCCTAGTGATCCTCTTGTCATGCCACCTTTTAGCTCTTTCCTTATAGATTTTAGAGCTCTCATAGGAATCCAAACGGATTTCCTCAAGCTCATGGAGTTGAAGCTTCCTCTTTTCTCCCGCTTTGTTCAAGTCAAAATTTAGCTTTTTGATTGCCCACATAGCCTTGTATTCCATCTCCACGGGGAGATGGCATGACTTTCCATAGATTAGCCTATATGGAGACATCCCAATAGGTGTCTTGAAAGCGGTCCTATAAGCCCATAAGGCTTCATCTAACTTTGTCGACCAATCCTTTCTTGAGCTCCCTACGGTCTTTTCTAGAATGGACTTGATTTCACGGTTTGAGACTTCCACTTGCCCACTAGTTTGGGGATGATAGGGAGTTGCAATCTTGTGGAAGATCCCATATTTATGGAGCATGACCTCTAAATGCTTTTCTTTGAAGTGAGTTCCATTGTCACTTATGACGGTTCTAGGAGTTCCAAACCTAGGAAATATCACCTTCTTGAAAAGCTTTGAAACCACTTTGGCATCACAAGTAGGGGAGGCTATGGCTTCTACCCATTTTGAAACATAATCAACTGCCACAAGGATGTATTTGTTTCCATACGAGGATGGGAAAGGTCCCATGAAATCGATGCCCCAAACATCGAAAATTTCAATCTCAAGAATGCCCATTTGGGGCATTTCATCCCTCCTAGAAATATTTCCAGTCCTTTGACATGGATCACAAGCTTTTACAAATTCATAAGCATCCTTGAACAAGCTAGGCCAATAGAATCCACATTGTAGCACTTTAGATGCGGTTTTGGAAGAAGATCCATGGCCACCATAAGGGGAAGAATGGCACCTCTCAAGTATTCTCTCTTGGTCATCCTCGGGGATACACACTCTATAAATCCCATCCACACAAAGCCTATATAGATAGGGGTCATCCCAATAGTAGCGGTTGGAGTCATAGAGGAATTTCTTCCGTTGATTGTAGCTTAGGTCCTCGGGTATAACTCCGCAAGCATGGTAGTTTACTAGGTCTGCATACCATGGGGCTTGGGACGTGTCTAGACTTAGCAAATACTCCCCTACAAATGAATCTTCAATGGGGGCATCTAAGGAGTTCATTGGGTTCATTGGCTCTAATCTAGACAAGTGATCCGCTACTACGTTCTCCACACCCTTCTTATCTTTGATCTCTATATCAAACTCTTGGAGAAGGAGTACCCATCTAATTAGCCTAGGCTTGGCTTCCTTTTTGGACACAAGGTACTTGATAGCCGCATGATCGGTATACACTATTGTCTTTGATCCTACAAGGTATTGCCTGAATTTTTCAAAGGCATACACTATGGCTAACATCTCCTTCTCCGTGGTTGAGTAGTTTTCTTGGGTAGGATCTAAGGCTTTGCTAATGTAGTAGATGACATGAAGCTTCTTCTCCACTCTTTGTCCTAACACCGCTCCAATAGCGGTGTCACTAGCATCACACATCATCTCAAAAGGCAAGTTCCAATCCGGTGGTTGGATGATCGGGGCACTAACCAAAGCCATTTTAGAGTTTCGAAAGCTTTCAAACAAGATCCATCAAAATTGAACTCTACTTCATTGCATAGGAGGTTAGTGAGGGGTTTGGCTATCTTAGAAAAATCCTTGATAAACCTACGATAAAAACCCGCATGCCCTAGGAAGCTCCTTATTCCTTTCACATCCCTGGTGGAGGAAGTTTCTCTATCACTTCAATTTTAGCTTATCAACTTCAATCCCTCTTTTTGACACCCGATGCCCTAGAACAATGCCCTCTCTTACCATAAAATGGCATTTCTCCCAGTTAAGAACAAGATCAACTTCAATGCACCTTGCCAAAACCTTAGCAAGGTTACTCAAGCAATCATCAAAGGAGTACCCATGGACTGAAAAATCATCCATGAATACTTCCATTGACTTTTCTAAAAATTCAGAAAAAATAGCCATCATGCATCTTTGAAAAGTACCCGGCGCATTACACAATCCAAAAGGCATCCTCCTATAAGCAAATGTGCCATAAGGGCATGTGAAAGTTGTTTTCTCTTGATCATCCGGGTGGATTGGGATTTGGAAAAATCCACTATATCCATCTAGGAAACAAAAATACTCGTGTCCCGATAACCTTTCTAGCATTTGATCTATGAAAGGTATCGGGAAGTGATCTTTCTTAGTAGCCTTATTGAGTTTCCTATAGTCCACACACATTCTCCACCCGGTTACCAAACGGGTGGGGATCAATTCATGCTTATCATTTTGAATTACGGTTAAACCTCCCTTTTTAGGTACTACGTGAATGGGACTAACCCATTCCGAATCGGGGATAGCATAAATGATCCCCGCTTCCCTAAGTTTTGTTACTTCCTTTAGGACTACTTCCCTAGCTTAGGATTTAAACGTCTAAGAAATTCACGGCTAGGTTTAGCATTCTCTTCTAACCTAATCCTATGCATGCAAATTTGTGGGCTAATTCCCTTCAAATCATCAATAGAATGTCCAATAGCACCACTATACATTTTCAGCACATGCAACAATTTACAAGTTTCTCCTCATTCAAAGAAGCTTCAACAATCACCGGGAAGTCTCATTGGGTCCTAAGAATTCATACCTTAGATTTGGTGGAAGTTGTTTCAACTCCACACCAAATTCCTTACCTTTCTCCTCCTTGACTTTCCTCTTCAAGTGTTGCCTCTTTGAAGGCATCCTCATCCTCATCAAGTGACATTAATGACGCAAATGACTCACTAGGCTCATCTTGCCTTAACAACTCAAACTCAAAAGCGGTTAAATCATCAAATGAAGAGAACACATCACAAGAATCAAATGCCTCAATCATATGACATCCCATAGAGTTGCTAGGTGAGTTTAACATTTTTCTTAAGTGAAATTTTATTTTCTCACACCCTAGGTTCAACTCTATAGTCCCTTCACCACAATCTATCACGGCTTTCACCGTATTTAAGAAAGGCCTTCCTAGGATTATTGGGATCTCATGCTCCTCATCCATTTCCAACACATAAAAGTCTACGGGAACAAGGAATTTCCCGACTCTAATGGGTACATCCTCTAGTATACCCTTAGGTAATCTAGAAGATCTATCCGCTAGGCGTAGACTAATGGATGTAGGAGTAAGATCTCCCATGTCAAGCTTTTTAAACAATGAAAATGGCATTAAAGATATGCTTGCTCCTAGGTCACACAATGCACTAGCTATGTTTATATCACCAATATCAATAGGAATAGAGAAAGAACCATGATCATGAGACTTCCTAAGCATGTTTTGTTGAATAATTGCACTACAATTTGCATCTAAAGCAACATGATCAATTTCATCCATTTCACGCCTATGTGATATAATATCTTTCAAACTTTGCATAATTAGGCATTTGTGTTAATACCTCGGTGAAGGGGATGGTCACTTGGAGCTTCCTTATCATATCTCCAAATCTCTTGAAGTGTGCATCCTCCTTCTTTTTCCTTAGCCTTTGTGGGAAGGGCACTTGAGGATGTACGGTGGAAGTTCTTGTGTGCCTTCACTTTCTTTGGGAGCTTTAGAGGTTGATCATCTCCATCTTTCTCGGTTATTGGCTCTTCATTGGCTTTTTGAGTTTTAGTGGGAACTTGAGACTTCATCCTCGGTTGGGGTTCCTCTAAGACCTTCCCGCTCTTCAAGGTTATTGCGTTGATAGTTTCGGATGAATTTACGTCCGGTTGGGAAGGTAACTTGCCTTGATACCTTGAGGAGGAGGAGGTTTGTTGTGCCAATTGGGTCTCGAGCATCTTATTATGCGCTTGAAGTTGATCGAATTTTTGCTCAAACTTGTGCTCTAACCTTTGTATCATGAGTTGAGTGTCCTTTTGTTGTTGAGCATATAAGAGTTGGGTGTCCTTTTGTTGTTGAGCTTGGGTGGCCGCCATTTGAGCCATCAAAGCTACTAGAGGGTCTTCATTCGGAGGAGGAGGAGGAGTGTCCTCTTGTCTAGGTGCATACCCTTGGTGTTGAGAGCTACTTCCTTGGAATTCTCTTCTTGGATAAGTCCACTCCCTTGTTGATTACTTCTTTGTTGAGGAGGACATAGCTTGATGGATTCTTTGCTTGGAATGTGCTTTGAGAAGCCCTTTGATCATTTGAGAATGGAGGTTTCCTTTGGTATGCTTGATCTTCATAAAACCGCACTTGTTGGTTAGGATTTCTAGGTTGGTAGTGGGTTGTGGGAGGGGCATAGGCTTTGTCTTGGTTTCGGTTTATGTAGCTAATCTCCTCAATTTCCTCATTCTTGGAGGGACAAGAGTTCTCTTCATGAGATGGACTTGAGCATACTCTACAAACTTGGTGCACTTCCCTCCTTTTGTTCACGTTCAAATTCCCAATAGATTGAGCAAGTGAGTTCACCGTTTTGGCTAGGGAATTGAAGTCTTCCTTTGTGACACCTTTGTTTGGATAATACCTCTCCGTCTTCTTGAGGTGATTCCTTTCACCTCCCCATTGATGAGAATTCCTAGCAAGTTTCTCGATGATCTTGAACCCATCCGTGGCCGTTAAATCCATGATTCCACCACCGCTAGCTTGATCCATCAAGTTCCTTCCCTCTTGCTCCATTCCATCATAGAAACTTTGCATCAATTGCCACTTGTTAAACCCATGATGAGGGCAATCTCTTTGTAATTCCTTGAAACGCTCAAATGCCTCATAAAAACTCTCATCATCCATTTGTGCAAATTGATTGATCTTATCCCGAATCTTCTTAGTCTTGGCGGGAGGGAAATATTGCATTAGGAAAGCTTGGGCAAGCTCATCCCATGTCCGAAAGGTATTTGGCTCGTGGCTCATGAGCCAATCCCTTGCCTTTCCACTCAATGAGAACGGGAAGACTTTCATGTAGACGCATTCTTGTCTCACCCCGGGCACCTTGTATGCGGCATAATTCCGTAAATTGAGCTAGGTGAGAATTTGGGTTCCCATACCCATCAAATTGATTAGCCGAGACCATGTGGAGGAGAGCCGACTTTACCTCAAATTCATATTCCTCGCCCTCGGGCATATAAATGGGAGAGCCATAGTATCCTACGGTTGGAGCAATGTAGTCCCCAACCGGTCTTTCTTCATCCTCATGAGGGTTTGGTTGGTTTCTCGGTAGAGGGTCTAGGCACTTGAGGTCTTGGTTCATTTTGGTGTGGTGGAGGAGGTGGGTTATTCCTTGGTGGAGGTCTAGGAGGTGGATGTTCCATGTTATCCGCGGGATTCATGTCAAGAACTACTTCTAGGTTTCTAATGGGGATGGTTGGTTGAGGTATTGTGGGTATTGTGGGTGAAGGCGTAGGGGGATGAGGAGGTTGGTCACTACTAGATGATGAACCCTTGTCTTTTTTCGGTCTCCCTCTTCCTCTTGATTGCATTCAATCTCCTACAAGTAGTCAAGGAAAACTTAGTAGGAACAAGAGATAGGTAAGAACAAGAAAATCAAGACAAGCTATCACAACTAGAGCAAAAACAAACAAGAAGTGAACTAGATATCCTAAGTAACTTAAACTAGCAACTAGTTAAAAAGCATCCCCGGCAACGGCGCCATTTTGACGTTTAGTTTTTAGGGTATCCTAATCACAAGTCAAACACAATTTATATATCTAGGGGTGACCTAGAGTCGAACCCAAGAGATGCTACAAACTAGTTAACTAGGATGCACTACTTAGTTATCTAAAAGGATTTGGGGGATTTGGTTTTAAAGTTTTGTTGGTTCAATCAAACTAAGCTAAACGATTTAGATAACAATCAATAAAATGATTTAGGGATTCAATCCTCCTTAGGCTAGGCAAATTTCCATGCAAACAATGTTAAGATTTCTTATGAATGAACTTAGTTAATTTCCCTAGGTTATCCTTAACCCCTTAACCAATTTCAACCGTCGTTCCATCATTGGTTAGGGACTAGGTAAGTGACACGGTTCTCAAACCATCGTCTATTGAACCGTGTATCTCCTATGCCCATAATCTCAACCCATCGGTCTATTGATCGGTAACATAGGAGTTTTCAAAATAAAACCCATCTACATAATCATACATCATCATCATGCATGTAAGATCACATAAAATTCATGAAATGGATAGTGAACATCACAACATCAATCATCATTGAATGAAACAATGTCACATTAGATAAGATGGTGGACTAGGCATTTCATCAAACACTTAGAGCACATCAAAATAATAAATATCCATTTCATGAGGGAATCAACTAATACTTCATTCAATATGTAAAATAGTTGTTTACATAGTAAAACCTAGCCTAAGGGATCATGAGATCCCCAAACCTAGCACTACTCACACCTTCATACTAAAAATGAAAGCAACAACAATAAAAAGGTTTGAAAACATGAAATAAATTGCAAACTAGAGTTGTGTGAGAGATGTGGATGCTTGATCTTCACTCCAAAGTCTTCAATCCTTCCAAATAGCACTTGATCTTCAAAAATCGAAATTTAGGGTTTTAGGTCGAGTTCCGAAGTCAAGCTCCATCTCGAAATGGTCAAACAGTTTATATGGCTCGAGGTCCTCTCCCTAGCAAAAATGCACTCGGCCGAGCAAGATTTTGTGGGAGACTCTGCTCGGCCGAGCAGAAATTCCTCTGGCCGAGCAAGACATTTGTAGAGCAGTTTGAGTCCTCGGTTGGCAACTTGTGCTCGGCAGAATTGATTTTGGTCAGCCCGAGCAGAATTCTGCTCGGCCCGAGTAAAATTCTCTGAGCATCCTTGTATCAATCCTTGCTAACTCCTGGGCCGAGCAGAAAAGTCCTGGGCCGAGCAGATGTCCTCTTATCTTCTTCAAGTGATATCTCCTTAAGTGGTCGGCCGAGCAACTCTTGCATGGAAATTCTGCTCGGCCGAGGTGATCCTCGGTCATCTTGGCTCAGGTTCCTCGGCTGACTTGATCTGCTCGCCACCTTTTGGAACTTGCTCGTCTGGACTTCATCTTTGCTCGGGAGAGTAGAATTTCTTTCTTGGGGACTTGACTTGTATTTTTATCCATTTTGCTCCATCTTGTGCTTTGTACTCTCTTTGATAAGGTTCGAATAAAATCTACATTAAACACACAAAAGAGTATCAAATTCTTCACAAAATAATCGAAAACTAGCAAGAGTTAAGCATAGGAAGTGTACAAATACTTGCGAATTTGCACACTCATCAATGAAATAAGTATGCATGGTCCATGAAACAAATATATAAGATTAGTGAAAGAAGTGTATACAATTCAAAAATATAAGTATATCTGATTCATAAAATAAGTATAAAAGGATCATGAAATAAGTTATATGGTCCATGAAACAAATATACAAAGTTCATGAAATAAGTATCTATGATTCGTATTTACAGTGAATTTTTTTATCGATTAGTAACTTAATTTTCTAAAAAATCAATTGAACTTGAATGAAAAAAGAATTTGGGTAATTGGTACACCATTCTAGATAACTCAGGTCAATGTAGTGATAATTAAAGATAACATAGATATTGAGGAAAAGGTTCAAGGTGGACCAATACATTTATGTGAGACGAAAGGACATCATCTCAACCGTTGATTTCCATCAATCCAACAGTTAATATTGATAATCGTCATTTACCAACCGCCCCGTGTTTTTTGCTAATTCATTACAAATTTAATTAAAAAGCAATTTAATCTCAATCGCTAGATTAATTTAAATCAACGATTGAGATTAGGTATTTATGTCTCACAAATATTTAATGTCCTTCTAGAGCTTAACCCTAGATATTGATTACTAAAAAATAATTTTGACTTAGCCAAGTTATTAGTGTTGTAATTATATTACCAGTATATCCTTATAATAAAAATAAGAATAAAAAATGGATTAATTACAAACGTCGGATATTTTGAAATGGAAGGTTGTGATCACTTTATACTTTATATTTACCGAAAAATCGTTGGATATTTATACTTTGATTACCAAATTATATATACCGAATTATACTTTGTTTACCAAACAAAATTATATTTACCGAAAAATCGTTGGACATTTGTACTTTGATTACCAAATTATATTTACCGAATGGGAAGTGATCAGGTATAAAGTGGCAGTCTTCATATAAAATATAAAATCATCATAATCTTCGATTGATTTCAATCGGACGGTTTAAAATACACAATACAATTGTTACCAAAATAGAACGAAAGGGCAAATCTTTAAAGTGACGCCAAATAATTATATTGGAAATATGTTTAACACTAAAATCTCCTTAAAATCCTCCAACTGACGTGCATTTCAAATCAAAATTTGATTCTATCCTATTTTGAATTTCTCGTCGACATGTTTTTTAACGTAAGCAACAATTACGGATGAGAATCAACATTCTGGTTCAGATACGTAATACGAAGTCGCCGTAGTGTTTTTGGTCGGTTAAACTGTTTTACTCGCAATTATGATTCTTAATGGACATGGTCCAAAATATTGTAGTGTATGGTTCCAGAACCATATACTTCAAATATTTGGACCATATCAGAATTGACGATCCTATTTGAATCTTCGCGTCAATATGGTTCAAGTAAATTGATGGACCATACTAGATAATGACAATGCTAATATGGTTTTTGTAATATGGTTCATGAATCAGTTAGTGATAATTTATTAATCATAGAAGCATTTTGCATATTTTATCAAACCATTAAATGATCGGCAACCACTATTGGATTATGAATCAGAAACTCAATATTTTTGCATTGCTTGTTCAACAAAACATCAATTAAGAGAAATAGTATCAAATGATCCTAAAATACATGAATTTTTTCCGTATGCAACGTAAGACATCAATGCCAGTCTACTATTCTAATCGATTTTTAACTCGTCGTGGCTCGAAGTCAGTATTCGCACAATGTATAAGTTCCTTAGCTTATCTACCACTCTTTTCTAAACCTGCAAAAAAAATTCAACATGGTATTATATGTTCCAGCCAAATACAAAATAGTCTACGAGTATGGTTCAATAAATTGATAAATACGGTTCATGAACCATAATCCACAATTATTTAATCCATAATTATTTGGACCATACTAATCGAGTAAGGTTCAACAAATTGTTAAGCATGGTTCATGAACGATGTATATATATATTTTAAACCTTACAGTATATTCATGTTTAACAAATTGTATCAATCGGATCGCTGCTAATGTTTTATAATTGAAAGTCGTTTCGCAATGTCAGACATCAAATGTCGCACAAACGAAACCCTAACTAAATCTCAACAGTTTAAATGAAACCCTAATATAATCGACATATAATGCGAGTGGCAGACATGGCTGAATTCGTTTCTTTGTTTGATTTTCAGAGGTTGTTTCACAATTTCAAAATACCCTAATTTTTGGAGTGAATTATGGTTTGTGAAACAACCTTATTTTGTTGTTCTTAAATTACCCTCGCATTTAATTTCGAATTATTTTAATTTTATATTTGGTAACTTTTTTATTTGATTTGGTTATAAATCTGGTTCGTTGATCTGATTTATTTAACGGCTCATATTAATGTATATTTTATACTCATAAGAGACTTTATACCAGATCTTCACCCTTACCGAATTAAACTTTGATTACCAAATTATACTTTGACTACCAAACCAAATTATATTTACCGAAAAATCGGTAATTTACAAATCAATTAATTTGATTTATTTAATTTATTTTAATTTTAATTTTATGGGGTTTTTATTAAAATAAATGAATAACTATAACTATGTATTTCAGTAGATCGAAAAATTATCAAACCAAAAAGTTCACTTCGTTTACCAAACCGAATTCGAATTTCTCGTGACAAATTACTTTAAATGCATAAAAAAAAAATTTGATAGCTAAATGGATAAAATTAAATCAGTAAATTTTGATTCATCAAAATTTGCTCTCCCTACACACGCGTTACAAAAAATTGAATTGTTCGACTTAAAATATGTTAGTAAAAGAATTTTGAAATATTAAATATTACAATATATATTTTGGTTCTAGAGGGATATTTTTGAATTATTAAATATTACTTTAAATATTTCAAAACTCTGAAGATGGTTCTTTATTTATTTCCATATTTTTATCATCTAAATAAATATAATAAATATAATAAATATACAATATATTTCAAAACATCCATGCGACTATAATCTACAACTTCCCAATAGAATGATATGTTGATTATAACATAAAATGTCAAAAGGAGAAATGGACTCTTAATGAGCTCATTTTTTATCGTTTGCTAGAGGAATAGAGATAAAAGCAAGGAAGATCTAAAACTGCTCATTTGACTAATACATATAAAGATAAGGAAAAGGTGAAGTTAAGGATAACAAGCTTGATGTTGCTCATCTAGTTAGCCAAATTTTAATAAAAAGTAAGGAAATTGTTATTTATGCTTCAAGCCTCATCAAATGAGGAATAAATATACAAAATTTGGCGTGTTGGAGCAAGAGAAAATGAGGGAAATTCTCTATTTTGTCTATTATTAGGTCGATTTACGCTACAATGCCTAGAAATTCATGATAGATAGATTCAAGTGCAACTACTCATAATTTTTTAATTTAAAATTAAATAAAAATATAATTACGGGTTTACGGTTCAAACCCGGACCGGACCGTAATTAGACCGGTCCGTAACGGTCCGGTCCGGTCTACGGTCCTTACTTTTAAAAATTTACGGTCCACCGGTCCGGACCGGACCGTAATTATCCGATCCGGTCCGGTCTGAACCGGTTGTGCATCCCTAGCGACTACTCATATAAGTAATTCTATGCAGGAAGGTCTAAGCTCTAAGCCACCGAAAGTCAAGTGTGCAGAGAGATGCATTTATGTTGGAAATGGCGAGTCGGTATTTTGGTAGAGGTTGTTGGTAATTTTAGATTGTTATTAACGTTCAACCATTTTCTATATTTGATGGATACTTTTGTTGTAACGTTTTAAGACGAAATTTGTTTTCGTC
>QZGG01001161.1:0-77563 GCA_006409495.1 Sedum album
TTCGCTAAAGCTTGAATCTGTTCCCCCTCAAAGTGACACCGTCAGTCACTAAGTACAAATTCCCCCTCAATTAATGCTTTTCCTGTCTACCTTCCCCTTTTGGCATCATCAAAAAGAATGTGAGTAATAAACAGAGTCAAAAGTACATAAGCAAAACACATCCCATTTATTCGGTTCAAAGGCGTGCCAAACGAAGTGGCACGCAAACACGGGAAGACAGACATTTAACGATTGAAAATTAAAAGCACAGAGAGCAGAACAAGAAAACACAAAATATTGGGATTGATGTGGTAGGGTTTTCATGGAGGGGCTGAATCAGATCTGCTAAGCATCTAAGGGAGCACTGGAAGCGTCCTTGTCGCGAACCAACTGGCGGACCAATCGCCAAATGTTTGCAAGCTGCGCTGCCTGGTGGTCTAAGCTCTCTGTCACCCTTTGACAGATGTCTCTCATCGTGCGTTCCATCTCTTCCACCCTCTCTGTCAGCTCTATGAACCCGTCCTTAACAGCGGACAGGAACTTATCCATGGCAACTTCTGCAGCGACGGACGATTCTACCTGGTCACAGACCCACCCTTGGTCCGGAGCATATTTGAGGCTCAGCTTACTGATAGTGGCCTCGTCCAATGTCCTGGTGCAGCAGACCTCTTTCCCCCTCGTTCCGTGATTTCCCAATAGCCGCTTGACAATCGACGGATAACCTAGTCCATGCTTCTCTTGGCTTCTGATATTGCACATGTGGCTCATAACTATGCGGCCTAGGTTGATCAGTCTCTTATTCAGTATCTTCTCCATCAGTACGGCATCCTGAATCTGGATCACGAAATGCTTCTGATCGGCTGCAGTTTAGCGAATAAATATTCGGACACGCAACTCAAAAGAATTTATAGAGCTAGGGGTGACCTAGTGTCTAACCCAAGGGAACAGTGGAGTTAAGTTATACTTTAAAATCGATCACTAGCTTTCAAAATAGTTCTAAAGTGTTTTATTTATTCTAAAGTGCAATATTTAAAGAAAAGGGTTTTGTTATCAAATATAAAAACTATGACAAGGACGAGAATCCTCCACTAATACTTATGGTTTCACTCGAGCAAGATATAGATTATAGTTATGAATTTCCTTCTTGATGACAATTTAATATAGAACGTATAGTTATATGATAATATAAATCCTCACTCCCGTGTTAGATTTATATTATAGAATTTAGACTGAGTAGCATTAGCATACGAATCCTCACTCTCGTGTTAGATTCGCATGTAAACATCTACTCGACTAGCTTCATTCATCCCGGTGTTTTCACTAATCTGTCTAAATAAGCTTAATAATACATTCATGCACCAAATATACTCGCTGCTCCCGCTTTGTTAATATACTCGATCTAATGGTTGTATTGATCCAAAATAGTCTAAGTTCACCTCCCGGTCCTTCCCTAGAAAATACTACTCGACCTACTCTTCTAGACGTTTTGTCAGGACACCTAGACGTAGTGCTCGGGTATGATTCAACACACATAATAGTCATACAAGAATTGATTCATGTAAATTAAATAATCATGTTCAAGTTATTCATAAGCATTAGGGATTCATCAAATCCCCATCATAAGGAAACTACTCACTCATCTCGAGTGATAATGCAAACATGTTCAAACGATTGTAAGTAAAACGATTGTAAATAAAACAAGAGTAAAGTTTAGAAATTCTCAGTGATTGATGATCCACGGTCGAGCTCCAAGCTGCTGCTATTCTCCTCGTTATCTCGAGTACAAAATTAGGTTGAATGGTCTTCTATAATTCAAACGGTCTCCGAGCTGTCTCGTCTCTCTCTTCTTCACTTGGTTTACTCGAGTTCAATCAATCACTTTCTTCTCTAGGGTTTTCGGCCCCCTAGGCAGCAAGCTTCTTCGAGTCTCTTGTGATGCTTATATAGTGAAGAGCAATCAAAGGGATCGAGTATAATGAAAGGTCTTGCTTTAACTTCTAATCCTAAATGGCCGAGTAAATGGAAAGGTCTTGCTTATCCACTTGTGTTAAATGATCGAGTAAGTGGAAGGTTTAGCTTCTCCACTTGTATTAAATGGTCGAGTGAATGAAGAGAATCCATACGAAGAGTCTTGATCATGTGATGACTTGCTCGAGCAGTGTGTTTACTCGGTCGAGTAACATGAGTCTTTGGCTGTTCTAGCTCGGGTCAAGTACTTTAGTACACTCGGTCTAGAATTGCAGAAATGCTTCCAATTATGTCTGATTTAGGCCGAATTCACGTGCTTTTCCTCATATTTCCATTTATGCTCCTTCGTAAGGCTGGAATCGTGTTTTTGACCTGAAACATCAATTAAAGTATCAAAAGTAATATATTTTACGTTATAATCATAGGAAATAAGCATGAAAGTAGGGGCTTAAAATAGACATTTCTAACATTGATCAGCTTCTCACTCCGCGGCACAGGATATTCCTTACCAGAAATGCGTGCAGTAGACGTGCATCGGGAGACATCCTGGTTGTGCCGGCTTTGCGCTTTGGGGACGGGTCCCCACTCACGAGACCCATGATAGCTTCCTGGTTTACTCCATCTGGCCACCTCTTGCCAGTATATTCCCCATACTCGTAGTTCTTCGACCCGTTTGCATCTGCAATATCAGCACTAGTGAAGGGTCGGCGAACTCCGTTCAGCGCATAGGATCCGTCCACGAATCCTCTATCCTTAACTTCAAACTTCAGGGAGCCATAGAACTCCCTAACCACTGACTCATCCACAGTCTCCTCATCAAAAATCTTGTCCCAACCTTGATATCTCAACAGCTCCAAAACCCCGATCATGTTTCCTTCAAGAACGCCGGGTCGAACACAAATGCCTTCACAATCCTCCTCTCTGACATAGCAGCGTCCGGCGATTCATCATCATCATCTCCGACATATCAGCGTCCGGCGATTCTTCGAACGAGTCTGCCCTTACCGGACTGTCACCTCCCAGATCCGTGTCCTTAGCGGGTGATGTGGTGTTTCTGACCTCTTCCTCTATTGCATCCTCTTCCACAGCAGGCTGCATCGGACTCAGCGAAGCAACCGGCGACAAGGTAGCCGGCGGTCCTTCAATCCTCAACAGCTGCGGCCGAATCAGCAGCGAAGGAAGGTTCGGTGCTAGGCGACCTTGGGATGCGAGCAAGATCAAGTCATTGATCAAAGAGTATGAGGAGGCCATTGAATTTTCTTGAAGAGAGGCACGGGTTCTTGATTGCAGCACGAATAGATTTGAGTGATGATTGTCTATCTTGCTGCCGTGTTCTCTATATAGAGTCCAAGTTGCCAAAATTGCTCCTCAAGAATATCAACCAATATCCGAAAATTAATGTCGTTACGAAGCCCCAAATATTCACCTCAAAAATTGGAAACACAATAATTGCTCTTTGCATTAAATGCTGGCGGCCGAATCGGAATCATGACACGTCACTAGACGCGTACTGTCTGCGCAGGCTGTTCCCAACATCTGATAAGCTCAACCAGAGATTCCCGCCAAAAAAGTTCCAATTTTCCCGCCAAAATACTTAGCAGAATTCTGATCCTTTCAAGGGGGTGGTGTATTGCGGATGGGTACCCAAATGGTAAAGCAAAAGCAACACACACGGAAAAGGCAGACACACACATATATATCAGAAAATTGTAATTGTACCTCATAGGGACTACTCCAGTAGTATTTTAATCAAAGGGCTCATAGGAGTAGCACATTTATGAGTCGGCTTAGGTTAACTCCCTTCATCATTTTAGGCTTGTAATGTGGGTACTACATATCCGAAGGGGTTCTTTGGGCTGCTGACGAGCACGTCGTTGAGTGCTGCAAATTTGTCCCGACTCTCCTTACTAGTATAGTATCGGCAAGCTGGGGTCGAATCCACAGGGAACGGTGGAAGTCTCTTTCAATACAAACTAAGAATTGGGGTTGTGAGTAAAAAGTACGAAGAAAAGACAGAAACTGGTGCGCAAGTACCACTGGCGCACAAACAGACAGCAAGTGAAAAAGATGTAAATAACTATGCAAGAGATGATCTCGGTTCAGATTTATCACTATGAATTTCTATGTTTATCCTCGGTCACTAATGATACATGACATATTGTTCACGTAGGTTAAGGTCCTGTCACAGCTTAATAACCTACACATACATTCCGGTCAAGGTCCGTATGATATTATTACTCAATCTAGTCTAGTCAATAACGAATCCGGTCAAGGTAGTTAATGCCTATTCTAGTGTTACTCCTATCATTCACAGTCACGTACTTCTGATAGTTTAACTATAGATAATAGATTCTACAACTAAGTCTGCGGTGCAAGGCTTCGCTTAATTGTCTAACCTAATTATCATGCAATTGAGTTCGGAATAATAATACTAAACTTAATCATGCAAATTAAGAACAAGACCTCAAAACATATTATTCATAGATCAAAATCCAAACCGAGTTCAGTGAGTTTAGCTACTCATGCTGATTGAATACATCTCAAGTATAATTAAATAACAACTAAATAACAAGACAAATCTGAAGTGGTGCGTCGGCAGTCTCGCGTGACAGCTTGCGCGCACGGCCGGATCGGAGTTCTGCTCTGAGCCGTCTGGTCCCTTCTGCGTGCATATGTGTGATCTCCATAAATCTTTGTATTTATAGCCTTGCCTCCTAGGGTTTCCACGAATATTTAGGCAAGGATATCTGTAGGAAATCATCTATATCTCTAAGAATCAGCTTAGGAAATATTAAATCTCCAAAACTGAACTTAGAAATATTTCTCGCGCGTGATGACGTCATCGCCGAATATCTCGCTATCTGCTGACGTCACCGTTTTGCTGTCTCTGCGCGACCTCTGCGCGACCTTACTCGCGCGCCATGTTGCTCGCGCGCAGTGGCCTTTTGTCTGTTGTCTTGCCTTGTTATCTTTTTGTCCGAAATTCAGCCTCCTTGTTGCGTTTTCGTTCTAACTCTTCTTTAAGCCTGAAATACAAAACTACACCAAAAGCGTAATCTTATACCATAATATGTTAGAATAAAAGCAGTGTAAAGGACTTAAAGTAGCGTACAACTGCACTCTATCAAATCCCCCACACTTACTCTTGTTCGTCCCTGAACAAGTCGGCTTCCTTACCTTTTGTGTAATGCACGCGTGAATGTTGGACTTACTGCGCCACCCGTCTGCGCCACTCTCACAACCTGCGCACTTGTGATCATACAACACAAAACTGACTTAAGTAATTAATCCAAACCTTGTGTTACCTCTCTTGTGGAATGCATATCAATTCGGATGATTGGGAGATAGTCCTTTTTAAGCACCGGTCACCGAATTCTTCTTGAGTTGCGATTGCATGGTTATTCGTGTTCGCTTTCTCTGGTACGTGATTGATCCGCGTCTTAGGGTTTCTGAGCTTACGTCTTTGACGCTTCACTTTTTGTTTCTCGGACAGATTGATAACCTTTGTTGCACAAATTTCTTCTTTTCATTGTTTCGGCCTTTTGAGCTTTAACTTTGAATTGAATACTTTCTGGTCCGGATCTTAATTCTTCCCTAGAACGTTTTCCAATCATGGCCTTCGGATAGCAGCTATGGAACCACGCCCCGCTCTCGCTTCTGATCAGTCGCGCGCAAGTCAGGCCACGCGTTTGCAACCGCGCGCCCCTTCCTGAGCAACTAACTTCCACGAAGACGGTCTGTTTTCCGTCTCGTCACGCTGGTAGGGTTTCGCCTTCGGCATCTGCGTGACTGAGCTTGCTCTTATTCCTTTGACCGCGAAGTACCAACCTCCACGAATACTCATAACCATGCAACCGATCCTCAAGCTTCGTTCGATCGACTGCTTCTCTAGGACGTTTCTATCAACTCCACATCCCTCGTTATTCCACTCAAGAGACACACAAAATTGAAAAAATTACCAAAAATCAGAATATGTCATATAAGCACAAAATACCTCAGGTGCGCGAGTACGCAAACAGGTCGCGCACGCCAATGTTTCTCGCGCGCAATTACCTCTTGAGATGTGTTCATATTCGGTTTGGTTAAACTAAAAAAACGAAAAATTTATCCTAAAAAAAAAAAAAATTCCTACTCCTAAGATAGTGTACTACTGCCCCCCCACACTTAAACAAAAACGTGTCCTCACGTTATGCAGTAGTAAAGAAAGCAATAGTAATGCATGCACATATAATCATTTTGCACCAATCACAGTTTATAATATTGCCACCCACCGAGTCAATTAAAACACCGATTAAAATTCAAGCACCGAATAAAAACATGTGTTTTAAAACAGCAATACAAATCATCCGCCGAAAAGTTCATTACACCGATCATAAACATATTTAAAATGAAGTAGAAAACGACCGGGAGAGTTCTTCGATTGGGTCTTCGCCCTGCAGTGCATACTCCTCCGGGATCGGGTCCCCCGCGTGCCAGCCTCTAGGTGGCGTCAAGTCCAAGTTGGCACCCTGTGGTGCCACATACTCCATAACGCGCTGAGCGTTGAACACCCAGCGCTGATCAACTAATACCTGTGCGCCACTGCCTTGTGCGCTGGACTCTGGTTGCGCACGCTCTGATCGGCGCCTGCTCCTTCTCGGCGCCACTGGCTGCGCCACAACCTCTGGCGCAGCCCTGATGTTCTCTAGTCCGCGCCGGTAGCTCCAATACGCGGTTCCATCCGCGCGCACCTTGATTCCTTTGTACAGGCGCATCTTCTGGCGCGTCAGGTATTCGGCCCGTACAATCGTGTGATCATCCAGCCAGGGCTCCATATGCAACGCACGCAGGAAGTGCGTGATCAGTCCTCCACAGAGCAGCGGGCCCTTCATACTCACCTTCCCAGTAGCTGGTGATCAAGCGCGTGTAGCGCACCTTCTTTCCGTAGTAGAGACCCTTGAGGATCTCCATGTCTAGTAGTCCGGGCCGCTGTGATCCATTGTAGCGGCCGATGATGGAGTGGGAGATGAGCCTCTGAAGATAGAACATCTTCGGATCCAACAATTCAGTGCCGAGGCTCCTTCCTCCGGCATACGGCTTGCTGCCGTCAGTCCAAGCGTCCCAGGCTTCCTGGTCCGTATGCTCATCATTCTGCGCCAGGCATGTGCGCCAGTCCCATGACTGCGCCAAACTGTGATGGCGTGGCCTCGTAGTACACGCCCCTGTGGCGGTACCTGAATCCGATCAGCAAACCCTCTATGACGCGAGGAACTCCATGTATCCTCCACGTCGTGTCCGAGATTCCATAAATGCCCCATCCAGTTGCGGCGAAGCCGCATGTACTTCTTCATAGAGCCCCATCTCGGAGGAACTCTTCATCACAAAAACGGTAGGCAAAATTCACACCTACTGACATGTGTCTGATCTCAAAATCCAACTTCTCGGACTGGTCCACACAGATCGACATTGTACGCAGCAAAAAAACACAAAAAAAAACTGGCGCGCGTGTCCTGTCACGCGCGTGTACTATGCAGATCTAGATCTCAATCTTCTACTGCAAAATTGAACCACCAAAACTACTCCAATTCAATTGAAATTTTGACAGTAGAATACCTGCACCGAGATCTACGTTTTGACCGAAATTCTCGAAATTCTGGGTTGCGTGACGGCGGCGGCGCGGCGGTGGTAGGCGGCGGCGGTGATGGCTAAGGTTTTGTGGTTTAGAGAGATAAGGTGAAAATGAAAAGTGACATAATTTTTACCTCTCATCACATATTTATAGTGCAAAAAGCCCACATGCATGCATGGCCCAAAACTAACTTGGGCCCAAACTCAAAACTAACCTAAAACTAAAACTAAAACTAAACTAAACACACACACAAAACAAATGAAAATAAACTAAGTTAAGTTTGTCGGAGTACCTTCCGACGAGTGCTTTGTTTAATCGTCGTTAGCTCGACGCAAATGTGCACTCATAGCGCACGGTTTACCTCCCCCACACTTGAATATTTGCCTCCTTCCGTGTTATCATTTTTTCTGCACGGCAAAAATTCAAGTGGGTTAATATCAGAGTAATAAGAATAATCAATATGATCGGAGGGTAAAGAGATAGAAAACGCGAAGTCTCGCGTATTATGTCTTGATGCTGCGCTAGTCTGTGCGCCTTGCGCGTTCCTGAGTTGCGCAGCCCTATTCTGCATGATCATCCTGCGCTCCAGATCTGCGTTCCTATGCTGTTCCCAAGTGTCGTGTCGCTCTCGGCTTCGCTCTCTGCGCCTCTTATCTGGTGGCTTACTCTTTATATTGTTCTGGCGCGCCAAAGGCATATTCTTCTGACTGGCGCGCATCATCTCAGAATGCCTTGGTATTGGTGCTTCGTTTATCCAATCATTCACCAATGGTTCCTCCGATAACTTGATTCTGTTGATGACATCTAATCTGAGTATGTGCTTCTTGTCTTGTAATGTCACCATACCTTTCCCGACATCAATGCACACTTGCGCGGTCCTCATAAATGGTCGGCCCAGCAACACTGATTCTCTTGCTTCCGTATTCGGCTTGTTCATGTCAACTACATAGAAATCTGCTAGGAACTTGAGTTTGCCGACATGGGTCAAGACATCTACTATTTTCCCCTTTGCTTCGGTCCGTGAGTTGTCCGCAAGTAGCAATGCAATGTCCGTTGGCTCTAGAGGTCCCATTGACGATGCTGAATACAGTGAATATGGCAGCAAGTTAACCGATGCTCCTAAGTCTAACATGCACTCGCTAACCAGGGTGTCTCCAATAAAGCACGGAATAGTAAAAGTTCCCGGATCAGCAAGTTTCTCTGGTAAATCTGGAGCTAAGCATATCTTCAAGCTTGCTTGGAGATCATTCAGCATAATACCCTCCTTCTGTTCTGGTGAGTCAGAGTTGGTGTGTGCAAAGACTGGTGCAACAACTATTTCTGTATTCTGTTCTTCAGCTGCGTCGCGCGTATCAACTGGCGCGCTGGTGTGGGTCTGGTTGTGGCGCGTCCATCTGAACCATGTTGATACTTCCTTTTGGGTTCTGGATGACCTGAGAGGGCAGATTACCGTCACTAGCTTTCAGTTCATTTACAGTGGTGGCGATCTGGGTGAGCTGGTTCTCTATCAGTTTAAACCTCTTATCGTTCTGCTCTTCATTCCTCCGTACTGTCTCGGCCAACTGACTAACTATTTCTTCTAACGACTTCTTGGGTGGTTGAGCATTCTGCGTTTGTCCTTCAGTGCGTCGGTGTGGTGGGTTGTAGGAAGGCACTGGCGCGTAAGGTCGTGCGCCAGTGGGAGCATTAGGTTGCGCGCGCCAGTCAGCGCGCGGTCTTTGAAAATTCTGGTCGTTCTTCCAACTAAACCCATTCTCTGCCAATCCAAATCTAGGCTGTCCTTGCCTAGCTTGTCCATTGTTCCATCCTCCTACTGCATTAACATCTGCGTGTTCTTCGAATAGGGAGGGGCATGCGTCAGTCAGATGGTCTGTGGCGTGACAGAATTCACAAGCTCTTGCTTCGACGCTTTGTTTCATCATTAGCTTCTGCATCATATCCTTTAATTCTTTAATCTCACCAGTGACATCCACTTGATGCAGAGATCTAGTACGGTTGTTTTCCAAAGAAACTTGATATCTCACTTGATCAGCCGTGTCCTCTATTAATTTCCAAACATCCTCCGGGTACATATTTCTCACGTTGCCTCCTGCGCAAGCATTCAACAACCTGAGTTCCATCTCAGTAAGTCCGTTGAGGAAGTTCTCTATCAACACATGTTGCGGGAGTCCATGATTGTAGCAGTTCGCTTCAAGTTCCCTGAACCGCTCGTAATACTCTGATAATGACTCTCCATGCAACTGTTTCGGCGCAGCTAACTCTCTACGTAGCAGTGACACTTTGGCCGCGGGATAAAACTTGTCTAGAAACCGTTCTTGTAACTCGGGCCATGTCCTTATTGAACCCGGAGCTAGCCCCATCAACCACTGTCGAGCTGAATCACATAGTGAAAACGGGAAGGCTCTAAGCTTCAACAACTCTGGGTCCTCATTCCCATTCCTCATATTCTCACAAATGGCCGCGAACTCTCGTACGTGTTTCACGGATTCTCACTAGCCATACCATGGAACTTTGGTATGTAGTGAACAAGCTGAGTCCGCAGTTCGAAATGTCCATCTGGAGGCAGTACTATGCACCATGGTTGATTCACAGCTTGAGGAGCAGACATCTCCTTGATGGTGCGTCGCGCCACTGGTTGAGCAGGCACGCGCGCGACAGGAGGTGGCGCGCGTCCATCCATGTTATCATTCAGCTGATTGTCGTTTCTGGGTAGTTCAACGTCCATTCTGAACTCTAAGTCTCTGCGTACTTCTCTTCTGATTGCCTCGAGTTCAGCTGGGTTCAGGCGAGCGAAGATGTTGTCAGCGTTGCGCGCTGGCGCGTCTGGAGTTCCTATTCGTCTGCCGATGACACTATTCTCACCAAAATCTTCCATGCAAAACAAAAACAACAGCTAAATTAAACGTAACTAATATTTTTGGATTTTTTTTTAAAAGAAACGAAAAGAAAATAACAAAAAGAAAAGAAAAGAAAACTTCTCTAGCCGCTCCCCGGCAACGGCGCCAAAATTTGACGAGCACGTCGTTGAGTGCTGCAAATTTATCCCGACTCTCCTTACTAGTATAGTATCGGCAAGCTGGGGTCGAATCCACAGGGAACGGTGGAAGTCTCTTCTCAATCTACAAACTAAGAATTGGGGTTGTGAGTAAAAAGTACGAAGAAAAGACAGAAACTGGTGCGCAAGTACCACTGGCGCACAAACAGACAGCAAGTGAAAAAGATGTAAATAACTATGCAAGAGATGATCTCGGTTCAGATTTATCACTATGAATTTCTATGTTTATCCTCGGTCACTAATGATACATGACATATTGTTCACGTAGGTTAAGGTCCTGTCACAGCTTAATAACCTACACATACATTCCGGTCAAGGTCCGTATGATATTATTACTCAATCTAGTCTAGTCAATAACGAATCCGGTCAAGGTAGTTAATGCCTATTCTAGTGTTACTCCTATCATTCACAGTCACGTACTTCTGATAGTTTAACTATAGATAATAGATTCTACAACTAAGTCTGCGGTGCAAGGCTTCGCTTAATTGTCTAACCTAATTATCATGCAATTGAGTTCGGAATAATAATACTAAACTTAATCATGCAAATTAAGAACAAGACCTCAAAACATATTATTCATAGATCAAAACCCAAACCGAGTTCAGCGAGTTTAGCTACTCATGCTGATTGAATACATCTCAAGTATAATTGAATAACAACTAAATAACAAGACAAATCTGAAGTGGTGCGTCGGCAGTCTCGCGTGACAGCTTGCGCGCACGGCCGGATCGGAGTTCTGCTCTGAGCCGTCTGGTCCCTTCTGCGTGCATATGTGTGATCTCCAGAAATCTTTGTATTTATAGCCTTGCCTCCTAGGGTTTCCACGAATATTTAGGCAAGGATATCTGTAGGAAATCATCTATATCTCTAAGAATCAGCTTAGGAAATATTAAATCTCCAAAACTGAACTTAGAAATATTTCTCGCGCGTGATGACGTCATCGACCCGAATATCTCGCTATCTGCTGACGTCACCGTTTTGCTGTCTACTGCGCGACCTTTACTCGCGCGCCAGTGGCCTTTTATCTGTTATCATTGCCTTGTGCTCTTTTTGCCCGAAATTCAGCCTCCTTGTTGCATTTTCGTTCTAACTTTTCTTTTAAGCCTGAAATACAAAACTACACCAAAAGCGTAATCTTATACCATAATATGTTAGAATAAAAGCAGTGTAAAGGACTTAAAGTAGCGTACAATTGCACTCTATCAGCTGCGAAGAAAATGGTCAATATGCCTTTAACAATTAATCGTTAGTATCTATGGTTCCAGTACTCAGCATGGAACACGTCCTCAGGCACACACAAAGAATAGAATAAACAGAAGACATTTTACATCATTAACGACTGACCTTAGCATATTACACCACTCAATTCATAGCCAGTCATCGAGTTCAGTACGGATAGGCAATTAATTAGAGAAGGATACCATATCTAGCTCCATTTGTAGCCTCTCGAAATGTTCACGATTCAGCGCCGTAGTAAAAATGTCAGCAATTTGTTCTTCTGTTCTACAAAACTCCATGGTTATTATTTTCTTTTCAACAGAATCACGCAAGAAATGATATTTTATCTCTACATGCTTAGTACGTGAATGTGAACAGGTATTCTTAGAAATATTGATTGCACTGGTATTATCACAATAGATTGCATTGAGATACAGAAATACCGTAGTCGCGCAATTGTTTGTTTCAACCCATATGAGCTGAGTATAGCATAGAGCAGCTGCAATGTATTCGGCCTTAGCAGTGGACAAGGACACTGCATTCTTTCTTTGATCCCAGAAACAATACTAGAACCCAGAAATTGAGCCATGCCGGGGTAGACTTTCTATCAACTTTATTACCTGCAAAATCGCTCGTCAGTATAACCAACTAAGTCAAAACTACCTCCTTTGGGATACCACAGGAAGATCCTCAAGTTCCCTTCAAATACTTTCAAGATCCTCTAACTACTTTTCAGATGTGTCTCACAGGGGTTTGCCTGAAATCGAGCACAAAGACATACACTAAACATAATATCAGGTCTACTAGCAGTTATGTATAGAAGAGACTCGATCATCCCTCTGTAGAGAGTCTAATCTACTTCTGGTGAGGACTCATCCTTTCCTAAGGACTCGTTCGGAGAGATGGGGGTTGCCATGGCCTTAGCCGACTCCAGTCCGAACTTCTTGATCATTTCCCTGAGGTATTTTTGCTGATGAATTCGAGTACCATTCTTTTCTTGTGAAACCTGAAGTCCTAGAAAGAACTTCAGTTCACCCATCATACTCATCTCGAATTCGCTAGCATCATTAGTAGAACCAAAGATAATATCATCGACATAAATCTGAACTACTAAAACATGCTTTCCTTCTCTGAGTAAAAACAAAGTTTGATCTACCAAACCTCTTACGTAGCCATGTGACATGAGAAACTGGGAAAGCCTCTCGTACCAGGCACGGGGTGCCTGCTTCAATCCATATAGGGCTTTATCCAGCACGTATACATGGTCAGGTTTGGACGGGTCCTCAAAGCCTGGAGTCTGCTCAACATATACTTCTTCCTTCAGGACTCCATTGAGGAATGCCGTCTTCACGTCCATTTGTTGTAACCTGAAATTATGGTGAGTAGAATAAGCTATTAACAGTCTGATTGCTTCTAACCTGGCTACGGGGGCAAAGGTTTCATCATAGTCGATTCCTTCTTGTTGGTTGTACCCTTTGACCACTAGCCTGGCTTTATTTCTCACCACGTTTCCTTGATCGTCCAGCTTGTTACGGAACACCCACTTTGTTCCTATGATCTCACCAAGCCTCCACACCTTGTTCCTCTCGAACTGATGAAGTTCCTCTTGCATAGCACTGACCCATTGTGGGTCCTTGAGCGCTGATACTTTCTTTGGCTCTGCAAGGGAAACAAAAGCATTAAACGCACAAAAGTGATCTACTTCATCTAATAAAGGTGAGAGTTCAGAAGCCCTGTGTTCATCGGTTGGGGACTCGTCCTTTGCCCAGAACACCTCATAATCCTCCAGACGGGTTGAGGGTGTTCTAGTTCGAAGACTTCTTCTGGGAATTACTTCTAATTGAGGGTTATTGGGAAGTTCGTCTTCTTCTGCTGCATCAGTGGGGACAGGTTCGTTGTCAGGGACACCATCCTGCTCAGTCTGTTCCTCATGGTTCTCAACTGGTGTTCCCCCTGCGACCGTGTCCGGATCCTCTGGCTGATTCTCAGGTTCTGCCAATTCTTCATTAAGGCCTATCTCAGGATCCCATGCAGCAAGTCTGAAGTCATCCTCAAATTCCAATGGAGTGTGATCTCCGTCCTTAATCATACTGCCTCCCATGACTTCCTCATCGAAGACAACGTGAATACTTTCTTCAATCTTTCTCAGACGCAGATTGTACACTTTGTAAGCTCGACTCTGAGAGGAGTATCCCACAAATGTACCTTCATCACTCCTTGGATCGAACTTTCCCAGTTGTCCTTCCCGTTGTTGTGGATGTATACCTTACATCCGAAAACCCTTAGATGGGACACGTTCGGTTTCCTTCCTCTCAGCAGCTCATACGGGGTCTTTTCCAGTCCTTTGCGCAGATAGACTCTGTTCAGGACATAGCATGATGCGTTCAGTGCTTCCCCCCAGAAGCTCTTAGGCAGACCACTGGATATGAGTAGGGTTCTGGTCATATCTTCAAGCGTTCGGTTCTTTCTTTCCACTACACCGTTCTGCTGTGGTGTACGTGGTGCTGAGAAGTTGTGAGTGATGCCTCTTTCCCTGCATAAAGTTAGAAACTGAGAATTTTCAAACTCAGTCCCATGGTCAGAACGTATAGTAGGTTTTCAGTAGTGGTTAGCCATGATTCAAACTCTGCAAAAACTTCATCTTTAGATTGAATAAATATGACCTTAGTATGACGAGAGTAATCATCCAAAATAACTAACACAAATATGTTACCTCCGCGACTCCTAGTACGCATTGGACCACATATGTCCATATGGACGAGTTCCAATGGTCTGGTAGTGCTTACCTTAGCTTTCGACTTGAATGATGTGCGTGTTTGCTTACCCATCAAACACGCACTGCAAACGGAGTGGAGGTTGTCATCAATCTTCGGCAGTCCTCTTACCAGATCTTTCTTAAAGAGCGTGGACAATAGCCTCTGATTTGCGTGTCCAAATCTCTTGTGCCAAAGTGCGAATGCGTCCGAGATTGTGGACAGACAGATTTGTCCCTCTGGTACAAAGTTAGGATCAACTTTGTACACCCTGCCTCTGCATATGCCTATGAGTATCACCTGCTTAGTTTTGATGCACTTGACAACACAACCGTCAGAAGTAAAGGTGACTTTATTCTTATGATTTTGGCATAACTGAGAGACACTAAGTAAATCGTATTTCAAGTTGTCTACTAAATTAACATTCTCAATATCAATATTGTCTGAAATACGTACCTTTCCAATTCCGAATATCTCACCTGCTGACTTATTGCCGAAGGACACGTTCCCTCCGACATGTTGCTGAAGTGAAGTAAACCAGTCCATGTTTCCTGTCATGTGTCCAGACGCACCGCTGTCTATGTACCAGGGACTGCTCTTCACTTCTTCCTGCAAGAGAAAAGTTAATTTTTACGAACCCAGACAAGCTTGGGCTTACTGGGTTTAGTAAAAACAGCAGAAGTAGTAGCAATGTTAGTGTCAGCAGAAGGAGTTGAGCTAGTTAAATCAATATTCTTTCTAGGGTAGCTCTCGGTTTTCCTCTCGGAATATAGTCTCCTCGGTGACCTAGAGTAGTCTGAGGATTGGTTCTGGGTTGAGGAACTGGTTTGGGGTAGTGGACGGGTTCTCTGTTTTGAGCAGATTGTCTGTTCTGAGCAGCTCCATTCTGTGTTTCAGTTGGTTTTCTTCTGTTTCTTCTGCTGGGGACAGGTTCATCATAGGTCCGTCCATAGTTCCTCATTCTCTCCAGAAGCTTCTTCTTCTGAGGACAGCTTACCAGGTAATGGCCAGTATTTCCACAGTGCCAGCATACGATATGTTCCTTAAGATACACGTACTTGCTGTATCCAGCAGGTACGGACTTGTTCTCAATTCTGGACTGGAAGTCAATGCGAGATGGTCCTCTGTTATTGGCCTGGTTCTTCCATATCCTGAGGGCTGGCTCGTCGTCTTTGTGGAATGGATGAGGCTGAGCTGGTGGTTCACGTCCATTATCCTTGGCTTTCTTCTGAGTTGGTGCATACATCTGAGCTTGTTTGATCGGTTCATGTCCATTACCTTTTCGGAATCTTTTCTTATAGTCAGCTTCAATTTCTTCTTTTCTGTATTCCGCAAGCCAAGTTTCCTTCTTGGTTTCTAGGTCAGATCGAGCCTTCTCCAACTCCTTGTTCAATGTGACCGTGTCAGCTTCTAGAGTACGGATCCTATCCTTGAGAGCAGTAATCTCACCGTCCTTTTCTTTCTTTTCTCGTGATAGGTCTCATTACTGTCTTTCAGCATTCTAATCTCATTCTCATGACCATCACACAATATCCGTTTTCCTTTCTTCAGCTCCTTTTCGAAACGATTAGATCTCTCCGTCCATCCATCAAGATTTTCTTGCATTTCTTTGATTTCTTCGTCACATTTGGCAATATCAGCTACTAATTACTCATTCGTATCTAACATCATCTGCAGAGCAAATGCCATTTTAACATAATTTTCTTTAGTAGGAGTACCAGTTTTTACCTTTGGGGACGCGTCCTCAGGATGAGCCATCAGACATGTTTCCTCTTCTTCAGATTCCTCTCCAGTATCCTCATCAGATGCTCCCCAAGCTGCGATCATTGCTCTTCTGTTCTGTTCGGGCTTCATGGCATCCTTGAGCTTTACTCTGCAATTCCTGGCTATATGTCCTAGCTTTCCACATCTGAAGCAATTGCCCTTTCCATACCCATTGTCAGTGGCGCTCTTATCAGCTTTCTTGTTGCTGTTGTTGTTGAACTTATTAAATTTGAAAGCACGGTCAGCATAGCAAGATTGACGTCCTCTACTTCGGGCATCTCTTCGGATTCAGCTAGTTCCCATGGCCCTCTCGATCTTCAAAGCTAGGGACTTGTCCTTTTCATACTTGTTTGGCTCTCTTCTTTCAACCTTCCGTTGATGTATTCCAGCATTACTCTGAAGACGAGCTACAAGTTCCTCTAAAGTGATAGTCTTTATGTCGCTCTGGGCTTGGAACACAATAGAGATACTGTCCCATTTTGAGTTGAGTGCTCCGAGAAATTGATGAGTGACTTTCCAGGTTGGTATATTTTCTCCAAGAAACTGCAGCTGTCCAACATATCCTTTGAATCTAGCAAGAAAGTCTTCCAGGGACTCGTTCTTCCCTTGCACCGCTGTCTCATAATCCTTTGAGACAGCAAGGATCCTGTTTCTTTGAACATCGACATTACCAGAGTACAGGTCCTTAAGAGCGATCCACATCTCCTTAGCAGTCTTGTAAGTGATGCAGATTCGGCGGTCAGCGTCAGACAATGCTTGGAGAATGATTTTGATAGCACGATTATTCTTTTCGAGAGCCTTATAATCAGCATCGCTATAGTCCTCTCTCTTCTTCTCCTCGGGAGGGTCATCATTGGTCATGATTATATACGGTCCTTGTTCTATAACCCTCCAAACTTGTCCATCTAGTGAGCAAATGTGAGCCTCCATCTCCCTGGCCCACCAATCATATTCACCGGCCTTTAGCATAGGCGGTTTCCAGAATGAATCTCCCTGAGACGTCATTGTACCTGTTCCCGCAAGCTAAACAAGAAATCTAGAGCCAGGCTCTGATACCAATTGTTGGATCGTTACGGTTAGCTTAGTTTACTTCTCGACACTTGTGAACAGATCCTCTAGTGTGAACGTGTCGTCAAGATCAAGTAGCACAGCAAAAATAATAGACAATAATAATAAAGTGAACAGTAGATACGCGTACTCGATGATGTATATTGGAAACCCGCACCTCAGTGCTAACAAGTGAAAACCACTCCCTTCCGGAGTCGACCGAAAGGATTTCTCTGACAAATTCTTTATTGATTACTTTTGTTCTTCCCTAGTACAATTGTCTACAACTAGTACAGCCGACAACTCCCAAAGTATGCCCGGAACTCAGCTTGTAACAATCCTCACGTCAAGCAACTCAAATCAACTCAGAATTGTCCTACCGACACTGCTGATTTCCTAGCTAGGAATCCATCACTCGCCTACCCTTGAGCAAAATATAGCCTCTAACAATCACGCAATATCACACGACTTTGTTTCCTCTTTCAATTTGACCGACTTGTCTTGATGAAAGCTTTGTAGTCCTATTTATATGATCACCAAAACCTTAGCCCTTGCATCTCCTAAAATCTCTCACTGCCATAAGAAAGATAATAGCAAGATTATCAAATAATATATTTAAAAATCAGTTAGGGCAACTTAATATTAAATATAAGGGTTAATTGCAGTAAACCACCATTATAATATAGTGTTTTGCAGTAAACCACCATTATAAAAAAAATTTGCCAAACAAGTATATTATAACATCGCCGTTAACAGAAAACCACCAATTTTACTGTTCCGCCAAAAATCGTCGTTAAATCGAATTTTTTATTATTAAATTTAATCTAATTTAGGGTTTAATTGCACACCATTATAATATAGTGTTTTGGCAGTAAACCCTAAGATTAACCCTAAGATTAGATTAAATTAAAAATAAAAAATTTGATTTAACGACGATTTTTAAATGGAACAGTAAAATTGGTGGTTTTCTGTTAACGGCGATGTATACAATATAACTCCGTTTGGCAAAAAAAATATAGTGGTCGGTTTCTGCAAAACACATATTAATAATGTGGTTACTGCAATTAACCCTAAATATAATATTATATTTAAAATTCAATTAGGGCAACCTTATCTAAATACAATATTATCAAGTATATATTTAGAAATCGGTTAGTAAGGTAATCATTATTAAAAATATCTTCTAACCAACTAAGTTTCTAAAATACAAAATATTCTAAAAACTTATTGATTATCAGAATATTTCTGAGATATTCTGCTGCCACGTCAGCACACAAGCTCTCGTCTCGTGCAGTCTGCGGACCCGTCCACAGACGATTTTTACCAAATCTGTTTTATTTCTAAATCTGCATATTTCTAATCCTGCATTGTCAAAGAATATTAGCTAAGTGTTTTCAACATCAAAACTGAGAAACGTGTTAAGGATACGTCCGTGTAAGGAACACGTCCCCGGTAGCCTTCAATCTTCTTTCCATCTCTGGTATATCTAGATTTTTGAAGAACCAAATGTGCCATCAATAATGAAAGATTCTCAGGAGCCTGTCGACGGGCAATCCAAGACAATCAGATCTTTGCGTCCAAAACCGTTTTGGTACGGTGTGATTGCTGGCTGGTTCAGATCCAAATGTGCCCTGGCATATGACTGCACAATAGTTTTGGCAGTTCATTACTGTATGTGTTTTTCTCCATCAACTTTGAAAACGATGTTTTTCGAATATAATTTGAATGTTCACAGGGAGGGAGATTATAAATACCACTGTCCATCTCAACTATCTTCTGCATCCGAATCCTTTCGATAACTACAAATATTAATATACACAACAATGGACTTCCGCCAACTGCAACCTCAGCTTGATCGCCGTCTTCCTTGTTGCCGCGGCCATGACTTTGACTCCAGCGTTGGCTGCTCGTAATCTCATGCAACTGCCTAACTTACCACCATTACCAACAATTCCAGATGTTTCCAGGCACGACAATCCCAACTTTACCAAACCCAACTCTACCCGCAATTCCTACGCTCCCAAACATTCCAGGTTCAGCTGCTCTGCACCACTCCCTAAGATGCCCGGTGCAACTCTTCCGCCACTTCCTTCACTCCCAGTCCAAAACTACCCGCAATTCCTAACACTCTACTGCTCCAACCCAACTCCAACTGGTAACTAATAGTATTAAGCCTTGTGTTGAGAAGTCCATTCCTTTTATATATTGATAACAATAAGCATGTTTCCTTAAAATTCAAGTTGTAATGTGAGGAGTTAAATTAATTGTATTTCCTTCAAGTGTGTTTGCTTTTCTTAATTGATGAAATGATAAACTCTGTTGTATGGTATATGAGTTATTTTGATATTATCGAATTATTCTCGGAAGTAAGGCTTTTTGCTGCTAGGAGAGAGAATTTTAAGATTAAAATGCTCGGAATCAATGATGATCATTATAACACTCATTCAATTGTATGTCATAACTAATTTGAGTACCAATGATTATCCAATTTGTTCGTCATTACTTTTTTGTTTACATACTCATTCGTAATTGATCTCATTATTTTATAAGAATAAATATATTTTTAGAATTTTAATACTATAAAATCGAGAACATATGTATGACCTATAATTTATAGAATTTGGCAAATGAGGTATGGGGACCCAATAATAAACATAAATATGTACACTTGAAATAAGAAGTTGAAAGTGTGGAAAAGGGTAAAACTGTAAAAGTAAAGTAAAAACATGATAAATTAATTTCTAAATCTTAGGATGTGTTCTAATTTTTAAAGGGTAATGATGTGCACATCGATAAATTATTGGTGCATACCATACTCAATTACATTGTTAACCCTATGAGCAAAACCTTGTTCTATGCTATTTAATAATGTCCCAGGTTGTTTTGTAAACTATGAGAAATCATCAATATACCCTTCACCCCAAATTATTTTGAGGATAAAATTCACGAGCTTTTTTGTGAAAGGCTGCTAGATAGTATATATATACGCACGGATATTCGGTGCACCTAGCAGCATTCATCTCAAATGTGTTTGTCTTGTAATAGACGAACCAAATTTAAGAGATGAAGGAGAAGGTAGTCACCATGCATTATAGATAATGTAGAAGATAGTATACATAAATATGAAATTGTAATAATAAAGCAAATCATGTCCAACATAAATTCATAGCAAATAAAATCTAGTAAATAGACATGTCACAAAACAAAATCTAACGAATCAGGATTCAAGGTGTTTCTCAATGTTTTCATGTCTCGAGAAGTTTATAAAACGGAAACGACAATCATATTAGTGTTTCCATGCTTCTTGAAGTTGTCAAACTTGATTAAGAAGTCAGAATAGTACTGTAGTATTCAATAGTTCTATGTAAATTAGGAGCTGCTTTTATCTCAATTTGGCTGCTGAACTCCATTTTAGAATAACCATGAAGCCATCATATAATGATAACGGCTAAAATAAAAGGAAACAAACCTAACTCGTGTTGTTTATTCTTCTCACCTGTGCGTGGAAGCTGTTGATTTGATGCTCTATGGATGCTCATTTCTTCCCCCGTAAGAGGAGACCTTTGGATGTCATTGCTTGAAGTGATGCAAGATTGCTTGGATATTGATGGATGATTGAAGTTCATTGGTGGTAGTACCTATAGATGGCTTGTGCGTTCAAAGTATTAGTTGTACTAGATGAATATGTAATATCTTGTACTCGATTGTAAACTCACCCATCAAAAACATAGATTTTTAATGATAATTAATCAAACTAATTAGGTTTAATGATATGATAAAACACACCGTTTGCTTGTGTTTTTTGTCCCATTTACAATTTACTAGTAATTTCCAGCACATTTTTATGTGCATACTAGTATATATATAGAGGAAGGATCAAGGGAAAAGTAAGATCAGGTTGTAAAATGCAAACAAATCTTGGCCATTAAATAAGATAGATTTGACGGCTATTAATTAGGGGTCGAAATGTAAATATATGAAACATTAAATATAAAATAAATTTTTTGAATCATCTAAAGGGTAAATTAGTCATAAACATTAACCACAATCAAGCGGTTTTCGGTGATTGCGGAAATCATGTTATTCCAATTCGTAAACGATTCGATTTGACTCTGAATCTAAACAATCGACAACAGCCATCGGCCCAGCCATACCGACGCGATTCGTGAATCATGCATCCCAAACGTCAACGACTCACTCTCTTGGAGATTTGAAACCCTAGGGTTGGATTGAGGAACTCAGGGAACTTGCACGATTTTGATGTTTTGGATTGTTAGGGATGATCTACTTTGGTTTGACATTTTGGGTTGATGTTCAGTTTTATGTTCTATGAAGTTAATGAAAACAAAAAGTTTATAAATTGTGTTAGTTCACATGTTACATACATATGGTCCACGGTCGCATTCATATGATTCATGATTTGCTATATTAGGATTCGAGATTTGCTATAATATGATTCATGATTTGCCGTGATATTCATGCACTGCTATGCTATGATTCATAATTTGTCATACTATGATTCATAATTTGCTATATTATGAATTATGATTTGTTATAATGTGATTCATGTGATTTGTAGGCACTAAAAATTTGTCAAAGTGCTAAAAAATAAATAAAGTAGTCGTATTGAATTAATCTTCAATTTGATTATTAAAAAGAAAATTGGGCCGACCCAACAAGCTTATTGGGCCAAAAAGCAAGTCCGGCCCAGATCATGAAGCAAGCCCATGGCTACAAGCCCACAAGCCCAATGAGAGTTTTCACCCTATAAATAGGAGTGTTGCTCTCTCATTTCTGAGGGACACAAACCAAGGAGGAGAAAAGGAGGAGAAAAGAAAGGAGAAGAGAAGAAGAAGAAAGGAGAAAGAGAAGAGAAAAAGAGGAACTCGCAAAGAAGAGAAGACAACGCTCTCGACGAGGAAATCCAACTCAAGCAGTCAACAAGTGCTCAACGCACCGCCTGCAAATCAACTCCAGCTCGCGCAGTCAACAAGTGCTCAACGCACCGCCTGCAAATCAACTCCAGCTAAGCAGTCAACAAGTGCTCAACGCACCGCCTGCAAATCAACTCCACTCGCAGTCAACAAGTGCTCAACGCACCGCCTGCAAAGCAAATCAACTACTCAAGCAGTCAACAAGTGCTCAACGCGCCTGCAAAGCAAATCAAGCGCACACAAGTGTCAAGTCACGCCTTCACTCATTCAAATCAACAAAGCATCAACGAAACACAAGTGAAATCAAGTCATTGCGACCTTCACTCATTCAAATCAACCAAGCTCACGCAGACACAAGTGTTAACGAAGTAGAATCAGAGGAGTAATAGAGAGTGAACACACAAACTTCTGAAATTCAAAACAAAGAAAATATTTGTATCTTTATTTTGTTCAATACAAAATATTACGTTTACAAATTTGGTGAACCCGACGTGAAACTCTCTACCTCTCATCCCTACGCCGTAACGATCAAAGAAAATTTGCTTCTGTCATGACTGTGGAAACAAAGACAACTGAAGAGCAAATGGCGGAGATGAAGAAAATGCTTGAGCTTGTCATGAAACAAAGCAAAGAGAGCGACAAGAAAATCGAAGATCTTCAAAAAGAGCTGAACGGACTGCGTAAAAAAGGAAGGTCTAAAGAAGCTAACCATGAGGTGAACGCATTGGAAAACAATGAGGCCCACAAAATTGTTCCAGCTGAATGCGAGAAAAAGAAGCATGAAGGAGCTAATCCAAATGCTAAGAACTATGGCAATAACACTTGCCAAATCATTTTAGACGACACTAATAGAAACAAGAGCATCTTCTATGATGAGAAGCGACTGCAGAAGATGATAATAACTGCAATCAAGAGTCAAGTGTCTGGAGAGTCTTCTAATGGTTCGCGTTACACTAAGCCATACACCAGAAGAATCAATAGTCTGCACATGCCTCAAGGTTATCAACCTCCCAAATTTCAACAATTCGAAGGAAAGGGTAATCCAAAGCAACATATAGCTCATTTTGTTGAAACTTGCAATAATGCCGGTACAGAAGGTGATCAACTAGTAAAGCAATTTGTGCGCTCTCTCAAGGGTATTGCATTCGACTGGTACAATGACCTGGATATTGAATCCATAGATAGCTGGGATCGTATGGAATATGATTCTTAAATAGATTCTACAGCACAAGACGCATTGTCAGCATGAGCGAGCTGACAAACACTAAACAAGGGAAAGACGAGTCGTTGTAGACTACATCAACCGTTGGCGTGCATTGAGCCTTGAATGTAAAGACCGCATCAGCGAGACTTCTGCTGTGGAGATGTGCATTGACGGATGAATTACGAACTTCTTTACATCCTCAAAGGAATCAAGCCAAGAAGCTTCCAAGAATTGACAACGCGTGCTCATGACATGGAAATAATTGTCAAAAGGCACGAAAATACTCAATTGTCGTACTCAAAGGCGCCTGTTGAGGAGGATACGAACATTGACGACGTCGACGAAAGCGCATCAGAAGAGGAACCGTTACGAGATTGGCCAACCACGAGAAGATCCTCATCGATACCGATGAGACGGTAGAAACAAATCATGCCTCTGCAATGACATTCCATGAACCACTCCACAAAGCAACATTCAATTTGGTAGCTTTACGCCGACCGAAGTATGGATGCAAAGACGATCAATGCAGACAAAGCCAACAAAGGAGACTCCTGGGGGCATTCCACAAAACATTCAAGATGTAAGATGGACCACAATCATGCGAAAAAAACCAAGAAAGCAGTTGTCACAAGCGTCAAGTAGACTTGGGGGCATAAAGAAACCATGTCACTCAAAAAGGAAGTCAAAGAAAGTTGCCACGCAGCGTGCGCTTCTCTCAGATCTCTTAAAACAAGATGCATTACGTCCAAGGACTTTAGAAGACTTCTTCCCGAAAAGCTTCTTCAACAAAGCAAACTCAAAAGTACGCTCCTAAGCAAGAGCCTAAACTGCAACGCTCCTAAGCAAGAGCCTAAACTGCGCAAACTCCTAAGCAAGAGTATAAAATGCATACATTGAACTACGTTTGACTTGATCTTGCAAGTTAACACACATTGTTTACTTCAAGTACGTAGGCAACTTGGAAAAAATATTATTCAAGTGCAGTCACAATCATAAAAAATATAACTCTCCTAGCCCACAAGAGTCAAAATTGTGAACGGCTAAAAAAAAATCATATGAACAAAAATTAAAGCTTTATTGATCAGTTGCTGGTTTCAAAGATTACTTGAAGTTTGAATAAAAAAATCTTCAAGCGTCATCATATGGCAGCATCAAAATTCTCCCTGTGGTGGCGGCAGCAATAGTGAAAACGGTAGTAGCAACGGCAATATTAGCAGCGGTGTTGTCCTCATTAGCCTTGCCAAGAACGTTATCTTTAAGGGTTGCTTCGTCAACATCAGTAATTCATCATCAGCTTTGGGTTGCATCTCAGCGTCAACAGTTGCGGTGCTTGTATCATCAACTTCGGCAAGTTTCTCATTTGCTTCGTCATGTGCGACGTCGACAGTTCCTTCGTCAGCAATGATGGTTGCATCGGCAGTTTCTTCGTCAGCAATGATGGTTGCGTCGGCAGCATCTTCAACATCAGCTAGCGGTTGCGTTGTCAACATCGGCAGTTGCATCCCCAACGTCAATGATTGGAGATTAACATCAACTGATTGTCATCAACGTCTGTAGAGCGTCAACATCAATTGTGGTGTCAACATCGTAGAATTAGCACCATCACTTTCAACATCAGGTGTAATGGTTCTCTCATTATCAACCTCTGCAGCGGGGTCAACTTCAGTTTTGGCATCACTATTGTAGCATTAACATCAGTTTTGGCTTCAAGTTTCTTCAACAAAGTCGGCGACAGTAGTATCGTCAGTTGTGACAACGACAACATCTGCGTCAGTATTGGGAGGAATAACTTCATTATCAACAATGGTAACAACGTGGTCAATCACCAACAGCAGGTTCAGCGAATATTACATCAGCATGGTCCACATCACATCAGCACTTGAACAGCAGCATGCCAGCAAAACGGTAAACACCACCGATCAGTAGCGCCACTGTAGTCAACAACCATCAACATCAGCTCTTGTAGAGTCAGCCTCAACAGTAGGAGCGATTGCACAATCACCTTCATCGATCAAATAGCAGGGAGTCGCGACATCAGCTTTGGTAGTTGCGCAGGCATATTTAACTGTTGCACCATCGTCTTTAGCAAGTGCACTTAGGCTTCAACGATGTAATATAATATCATGTTTAGTTTCAAAGTCACATTCATGATCCTATCTTCAGCACCACCAGTTGCGATGTCAACTTTAGCAAATACAGCTTTAGCATCAACACGTTAGCGGCACTAGCATCTTCAGCATCAGCATCAATGATTACGACACCATAACTACCATCGATCAAGCAAATGCATCTTGAACTATGAATGATCGCGAGAAGCCTGCAAGACGAAATGAGGAAAAAACATATATTACAAACTAAAAAAAGTGTGAAAGAAAGGCTAAAGTCTTACTGATAAGTCATTGACCTGTATCTCTGTAAGGTGGCAGGGTTTCCATCAACTAAGTTCATGACATGATATAATCTATAGGAGGTGTACGCCAGCTGTGCCATGCAAAAAAGCTAAGGGCATTGACATATTCCCATGTAAAAAAGAGCGAAAGAAACATGTTAGTGGCTTCTCTGAAGTCATGAAGGATATCAAGAAATCTGCAATATAAACGGAAAAGTAAGGAAACCAAAAAGTTATTGAACACTACCGAAATAATATAAATTCACATGCAACAAGCGGCCTTAGCAGAAAGCAAAACTCCTGATTTGACAGTATTGGATAATGCATGAGAGAAGCCAAACTGCGTGTTCAGATGAGACCATGTTTGGAAGGCAACAATTCAACGCATATGTTTGAATAGACACTTCATTTGCAACGCCTGATGAAACTGACAATGTCCATTAACTTGAGAAATTGGTGAGCCAATAAAAAAAAGACTTGCTTTGAAGGGAATTATGGATGCCTGACCACGTTTGACTTCTGCAAAGCTGCACAGCTGAAAATAAGAAAACGACAAGACAAAGAGCATAGTAGTGCTGATCCGACGATTAAAAACAACACTTAAGCTCCCTCCCATAAAACAAGCGCAGACAGCAAGCCTGTGTTTCAAGTTCCTCCTGTCTCTTGGTGTACACCTAGAAGTAACAAAACCCATATAAGAGATTATATGATTTGTTTCAACAATAGGCGCAAAGAATATAGATAGAGAATGTCATTTAAAAAACAAATCCCTGTAGATTAACAAAAACGATCCTCAGAACACAAGAGATGCTCCCCAAGTTCGTTCATAAGAGTACATAAGAGTAACAGAACAAAAGACATTAAAATGAAGGATAAGACATGCAAAAAAAAAGTCTCCGCAGCATCTGGACATGGTCACAATACAAAGGCATGAAATGGAATAGGTTTATAAAAAGAATGTGAGAAGAGGGAAAGACATGGATTAAAAGCACTATAATGGGTGATCAATGCAGGGAATAATGGACATCTATGATGGAGAATTGATGAGTAGTGAACACAGCGGCAGTTAGGAAGAGGATGAGCCAATTGATTGTTTGTGAAATTGAAGAAGAGTAATGCCTCTGATAATGACAGTAAAAAGTAACGATCAATAAAAAAATGAAAGGAAGTGAAGGAGCAAATGTATGAAAGTTGTGGATAAAAAAGGTGTAAAGAATGATGATTGAAGTGGCATATACTTTAGAGATTGGTTAAAAAATCCACGCAGCCGTGTTGTAGATGTCAGTTTAAATGAAAAAATGGAACCAGAACAATTCATTGGAATCAAATTGTTGTTCACAAGTTGGGTTGGAAAATGACAAAGTGAAAAGTCAAGAAAAATACAGTCCGTACAAAATTTTGGGGGCAAGTATCATTCGCCGAATTGGATAACGATAGAGTAATACATGATCGTCAATTCAAAATACTAGCGACTTTCAAGTCAACCGCTAAAGGTTCAGTACTATGCCACGCTCAAACACACAAATGGTGTACGCGCAGCATGATACTGAGGGGGCAATTTGTAGGCACTAAAAATTTGTCAAAGTGCTAAAAAATAAATAAAGTAGTCGTATTGAATTAATCTTCAATTTGATTATTAAAAAGAAAATTGGGCCGACCCAACAAGCTTATTGGGCCAAAAAGCAAGTCCGGCCCAGATTATGAAGCAAGCCCATGGCTACAAGCCCACAAGCCCAATGAGAGTTTTCACCCTATAAATAGAGTGTTGTTCTCATTTCTGAGGGACACAAACCAAGGAGGAGAAAAGGAGGAGAAAATAAAGGAGAAAGAGAAGAAGAAAAAGGAGAAAGAGAAGAGAAAAAGAGGAACTTGCAAAGAAGAGAAGACAACGCTCTCGACGAGGAAATCCAACTCAAGCAGTCAACAAGTGCTCAACGCACCGCCTGCAAATCAACTCCAGCTCGCGCAGTCAACAAGTGCTCAACGCACCGCCTGCAAATCAACTCCAGCTCGCGCAGTCAACAAGTGCTCAACGCACCGCCTGCAAATCAACTCCAGCTCGACAGTCAACAAGTGCTCAACGCACCGCCTGCAAAGCAAATCAATTCTATCTCGCGCAGCCAACAAGTGCTCAACGCACCGTCTGTCAAAGCATCAACGACACACAAGTGAAATCAAGTCATTGCGACCTTCACTCATTCAAATCAACAAAGCATCAACGACACACAAGTGAAATCAAGTCATTGCGACCTTCACTCATTCAAATCAACCAAGCTCACGCAGACACAAGTGTTAACGAAGTAGAATCAGAGGAGTAATAGAGAGTGAACACACAAACTTCTAAAAATCAAAACAAAGAAAATATTTGTATCTTTATTTTGTTCAATACAAAATATTACGTTTACAGTAAACGATTCGATTTGACTCTGAATCTAAACAATCGACAACAGCCATCGGCCCAGCCATACCGACGCGATTCGTGAATCATGCATCCCAAACGTCAACGACTCACTCTCTTGGAGATTTGAAACCCTAGGGTTGGATTGAGGAACTCAGGGAACTTGCACGATTTTGATGTTTTGGATTGTTAGGGATGATCTACTTTGGTTTGACATTTTGGGTTGATGTTCAGTTTTATGTTCTATGAAGTTAATGAAAACAACAAGTTTATAAATTGTGTTAGTTCACATGTTACATACATATGGTCCACGGTCGCATTCATATGATTCATGATTTGCTATATTAGGATTCGAGATTTGCTATAATATGATTCATGATTTGCCGTGATATTCATGCACTGCTATGCTATGATTCATAATTTGTCATACTATGATTCATAATTTGCTATATTATGAATTATGATTTGTTATAATGTGATTCATGGGTTATACACTATTACAAACTTAAACTGCGCAAGTTTTGGCCTTAACCCTCACAACTGACGACCATACTGTATAACACAGAGTAACTTTTGAATCATATCCTCGAGTCATGATTTGCTCGGACATGATTCATAATTTGCTATCATATGATTCATGAATCATATCCTATCAAACCGTGAATCATACTATATAGCAGAAAGTGGTCGGTATTGTAAATCACTAATTAAATACTTGAAATCGATAGGAAAATTTTTAATAATTTTTTCACGTAACATTAACTTTTAAAATTTAACACCTTCACATAACAAAAATTTGAACGTCGGTTTCCCATATCAAAAAATTAAATGTCGGTTCCTTAAAATAAGGGATTGAATTTAATTAGTGTAAATATATTCTAATGTATGTTTTCATTATTGCCCTTTTTGTCATTTAATAAGATTATATTCTAACCGTCGGATGTAATTAAATGGGTGGTCTAGATTTGTTTACAACCAAACTACCATTTTTCATATGATCCATTCTCATATATGTAGTATGAGTTTGGATCTAGGAGGACATTTAAGTTATGTAAGACATGAAGACATTATCTCAACTATTGATTTTGTCTGGTCTAATGGTAGAGATTATATTGATTTTTAATAAAAATAGGTGGTTGAATTTGCAAAATACACGGGCGGTTGAGATTGACGGTTATCAATATCAGCCGTTGGATTTATAAAAATCAATGGTTGATCGAGATGATGTCCATCCGTCCTATAAAACTTTAGTTGTCTCCCAAGAACCTCTGCCTATGTAGTATAATTAAGGTTCAAGCAGGACCAATGAATTAACGCGAGACAGAGAGACATTACATCAATCGTTGAATTTTATCAATCCAACGTTTGATATTGATAGCAGTCAATCACCAATCGTCCCATATATTTTGCTAACATTTTAATTTTAATAAAAAAATCAATTTAATCTCAACCGCTGGATTACTCTCAATCAACGATTGAGATTAATTCTCACTGTGTCACCAAATTTATTTGTTTCTTTTGATCTTAACTCTTAACTTATAATAGTTTTATATTTGAAATGTTTCAAGTGAACTGCCACCGGCTAGTGAAGAAGCGATCAAGCTTTACCCTCCGTTACGATAAAAGTAATGAAAAAAATTCAAGAGAAAATGTAAAGGAAATTATGTTTCTCATGAAAATTTGGGAGGAGAAGTTTACACTATTTCCTTTGTTATTTTTTTATTTTCATTGATACAATAAAAAATATACAAATATTTTTCTTTAAATTTTCCACAAAATTTCCTTTCCTCCCATTTCTCATGCAGCCAAAATGAACCTTAGAGTTTCTACGCAGGGGCGGCTCTATAGGGTAAAAATTGAGGCAACCGCCTCAGGCCCCATTCTCATTAGTAAAAATATTACACTACAAAAGGCCACATTTTTAGAGAAAAAATCAGAAATTAATATTGAAAAGGCCACAAAATTTATTAATTTTATATAAATCAAGGCCAATATTTCAATCCGGCCTCAGGCCTCCCAAACGCTTGAGCCGGCCCTGTTTCTACGAGTAAAAGGTCCAATTTTAGTAATTAAATTTTGATCCTGAAGGTTTGAAATGTGCAAATAAAATCCTTGATAAATAAAACTGGTTTGACTGGTCCGCAAGTTGTTTATGAAAACTAACTATTAACTATGAACAAATTAGTGCCTTAGTAATATAATTTTTGAAATTGATACGAGACTTAAAGTATAGCTGGTTTTAAAAGTTAGATAATTTTGAAAATTTATGAATAGTAATAGGAGCTTTTATATTGATAATCGTTGTTTAGGAAGAAGTTTAAGTGAGCAACATCATTTATGTAAGACAGTGAAACACAATTATAGTCGTTACTCTATATCAATCCAATGGTTAGTGATAATAACTGTCTAACTCAGCATCTCTTGTAGTTTATACATATTTATTAGTAAATTTATTCAAATTCAAATAAATCACAATCGTCAGATTTATAAATGATTACTACAATGTATTTCGTCTTACATACACTTATTGTCCCTCATGACTCACCCCTCGTTGTATAAACAAAGCAAATAACATCTTCTATTACGATGAATAGTAATAGAAAATGTTATTTGAAGAGTTTCTCAAAATATTAAACCTCCTAAATGTGTATATGCTCCCATATGAAATATAATTATACATATCCATTAGGTATTCGCTCAGTTGACAAGAGTCAGAGCTTTAAGAGTCATCATTATTGGAGCCAACCCGAATTCGATTCTTGGTGGGACAGAATAAGAATTTTACGAAATAGAGTAGAAATGAGTAATAATTGAATTGAGAATGACGATTTTCCATTCATTGACCAATTTTTTCACATAAAATTATTCAAAGAAAATGAATTTATCTCTCAAGTGTTATTAGAGAAAATCTTATATTCACATTGGTGTTATAAAAGTAGAGGAATGCCCTCTAGTTTTCATCACGAATGTCCAAGACCATGCATTTTTGATCATTTCTCATAAATTACTAATTTTAATGTTGTTATTTGTCTTTTTTCCAAAACTAAGAACATTTTGATCTTTTTAAAACCTCAATAAGCACCAAGACGCAAGATCCGGTAAATATAGCACCACTCTTAAGAAGGCCGCCAATAATTCGGATTCCGAACGAATATGCTCTTATTTACCGAAAAATGGCGTCGGAACACCGTATCAAATCCCCATCAGCCGAGATAACACGAGAACACGTGCACTGCAGCGGAAAGTTCAGTAAAGACCGACTTTCTTTCGAATAAAAAAACAAGAGTAAATTATTGTAAACCACCTTTATATTGGGTGTCTTTTGACAAAACCACCTCTATAAAAAATATTTACTTAATAACACCTTTATACTATAATTTATTGCCAAAACACACCTTTTGTTAAAATTACTTAAAACCACCTATATATTAATCACATTTTCATAAAACCACCTATATACATATTACTTAAAACCACCTATATATTAATCACATTTTCATAAAACCACCTATATACATATTATTTAGAAGAGAAAATTACTTAAAACCACCTTTATGTTTGGTGTATTTTGACAAAACCACCTGTATACAAATTATTTTCTGCAAACCACCAGTATACTATCTTTATTGTCAGAATACACCTTTAGTTAACAGTGTTAAGTTTTCTGTTAAAAACCTCTAGATCCTTACTCTATATATAATTTATATTCAACTTAACGTTTAAAATTAAAATTTGATTTTAATTGAATTGGTCGATTAGATAGACAGACGGAGTAATACAAAAGTGTGAAAATTGTATAAAAAAAGGGTCATAGAATTTAGAGATATGGCAATAAAATGTATAACGGGTGGTTTTCGGCAATTACGACCTATAAGAGGTAGTTTTCGGCAATTATCTCTGTTGATATTTGGGGATTGAATTAATTGAATTTTATTAACCTAATTATTGAATTAATTGAATTTAATTAACCTAATTAATCCATCTAACGGAGATTTAACACTAATTGAACGGAAAACGTTAGAATGTGTGATTTAGCAAAAAACAAACCAACAACGGGTGGTTTTCGACAATAAAATGTATAAGGGGTGGTTTTCGGTAATTACGCCCTATAAGAGGTGGTTTTCGGCAATTATCCCTTAATATATAGGTGGTTTTAAGTAATTTTAATAAAAGGTGTGTTTTGGCAATAAATTATAGTATAAAGGTGTTATTAAGTAAATATTTTTTATAGAGGTGGTTTTGTCAAAAGACACCCAATATAAAGGTGGTTTACAGTAATTTACTCAAAAAACAACCTCAGATTAAATAAAATGATGTTATTCTTTACACCGAATCCCATTATTACATTTGAAATCATTGCAGGCCAAAATATATAAATTAATAAAATTATTTATTAAATAAAAATAAGGAATCCAACGAAAGCCAAAAACGCTGGCCTTGAGCGTAGTTACGTCCCACTTTTCACCAGAGCAGTTTCCGATGTCTCAAGCCGCTTCCCGTCTCGATTTGATTTTGTCATCCTTCATTCTCGCAACCTTGTCGATCTGTAAGTTCTTCCCTCTCACCCGCTTCCTTTTGCTTGTGTACGGATTTGTTAATTCGATCGATAAAACATGTTTTGGGGGAAGTTAGGGTTTTGGTCTGACCCTTGGAACTGTGGATCTGTTGATAACTTATGGTTTTGAGGATTTTCAGGTTATTTTTTTCGTCTTTTTTGTTCTTGGTATTGTTTTAGGTCATAGGTGTCCCTGGGTTCATACTTGGTTTTCGAATGTAGGTTGTTGATATGCTTGGTTAAGATATGTTGAAGAATTAGGCAGCTTGGTTTTCATTGTATTGGTGTCTGGTTTAAATTTTAAAAATTACTGTTTGGGTTGTAGAAATTTAATTCAATTGAGGTTGAATTTGTGTGTTTATGGGATTTAAATTATGGGATTAAATGCTTTTATGAGCTTTTATATGTTGGTGTGTGATGTTTGACAGATGAACCTATTTGAGTTTCGGTAGATATGCATGTGTTTCAGCTGACACTGAAGTTGAAAGATAATTTTAAGGTGATAAGTGTATTTTCTTTGGATTTCAGGTCTGATGAGATTCTCTTTGTAACATTTTTGAGTCATTTGTTGTGATTGAGATGGATTCGAGTGCGGTCGATTTCATTGTTGAATTTTTGCGAAGGAATAAATTCACAAAAGCTGAGGCAGCTCTGATCAGTGAGCTTAGTAACCGACCTGATTTGAATGGGATCATCCAAAAACTTTCGCTAGAAAAAAGTGATTTTACTGCTGCAAGGAATGAAGGGAATTGCTATAAATCTGTACCACACACTCAACAATCTGCTTCTGGAGAGAGCAGTGAAGTGTGGAAGGAGCATATTGTACAAGAGGTTGAGTATGAGTCTATAAACAACGGGCCTTGCAGCAATGAGAATGGTACGTCATCTCAGGGGAAAACTTTTGATTTTAGCTCTTGTACTCCACATGTCTGCAATGGTTCGCTGGGCCCTCTACGAATAGGAGATGGCATCAAGGGAAACAAAGCAGTGGAACTCCATACGTATGAACATGATAAGTTTGCAGTCTTTGATGGTCGGGGTGTGGGCAAAGAAGATGTTAAGCAGACCGAAAAGTTTAAACTGCCTACTGAACATGGTATGTCGTGGAAAGGAAGCGCTAATGATGCTGACACAGGCTGCAATTCAAATGAGCCATGTAGCCTTAGCAATGTGATTCCCAATGAGAAACATGCTCTTGAACCATGGTCTAGAAGTAACTTTGCTACAGAGTTGTCAGAAGACTTGCGAAAGGAGCCTTTTCCGGGAACAAATTTTTCAGTAGGAGATGTGTCAACATGTCAAAAAAATTTGATGGCATCTAAAGATAAAAGGAAAGATAAACATTCTGATAGTGATATGAGGTTGGTTATTAAAGAGCAGATCGATGAAGTTGGAAGGGCATTATATTCAAGAGCATCTCAGGGAATTCATGATCAGTCAAGTGTTAGCAGTGGCTTTGCTCTGACTATGGGTAATCAAAAAGAATATTTTCCTCCTTTGCCACCAGTGAGACTGAAGTCAGAAGAGAAGCTATTGAGCGCAAATTGGGAGGAAAAGTTCAAGCATGATGAACCTAGCATAAAGCTAATTAGTGCGGGAAACTCCTTCCATATCGGCTCCTTTTTAGACGTTCCTTTTGGACAAGACATTAACACCTCTGGTAAAATGCTTTGTATAATATGATGCTGCTTTTCCAAAATTGTCAAGTAGGATGCCACTATAGTGTCTGTCAATAATATGCTGTTTTAATTGTTTAAACAAGCCCTAAATGTGTAGAAGATAAACATGGTATTCTTATTTAATGGTTGCCATTGCTACAGGGATAAAAGAATCCACCGGAGGTAGTTGGCTGTCCATTAGTCAGGGCATAGCAGAAGATAACTCCGATTTGGTTTCTGGGTTTGCAACTGTGGGAGATGGGCTAAGCGAGTCTGTTGACTACCATAATGAGTATTGGGATTCTGATGAATACGACGACGACGATGACGTAGGTTACATGAGACAACCTATAGAAGATGAGGCATGGTTTCTAGCTCATGAAATTGATTACCCAAGTGACAATGAGAAAGGAACAGGACGTGGAAGTGTCCCCGAGTTACAGGAAAGAAGTCCTGATAGAGAAGAGGATGCTCTTTCTTTTGCAGAAGATGATTCTTACCTTTCTGGTGAGCACTACCTTGATGAAAGAAATCTTCAACGCAATGTTGCAGTGGATAACATGACAGGGCTTTCGTTGACGGAAGTATATGAAGAAACAAATGAAAATAATTTGATAGCGCAATTTGAAGGACGGTTAGCAATCAACAAGGATCGAAATTTGATGCGTTCAGAGCCTGTTTGGCAGGGATTTGTGACTCAAAATAATGAGTTGAATATTGTAAGAGATCCTGACACTAAGAATGATTACATGAGGTCTTCATTGAACCAGAAAAGCATGGAGGATCAACAAGGCTCTGTAAGATCAATTGGTGTGGGAATTAGTAGTGATCATGTTGACTTTGACTATGGACGGCAAAAGGATTTAGTGACATGCCAGAGTGACCCAGAATTTGAATACTTACCTGATCACGATGTTCAAGAATTCAGATCCGGTCACTCCCAGCAAGAAAAGGGAGTGCTTACTATTTTAAAACACCAGAAAGATCCTGGATTCTTATTTTCCCCTTCTGCTGAAGATGGGCAATTGGATCAGTCCACTTCAGGTAGTCAGTCGTGGGCCAACAATTACAATGGTTTGATAAAATATGAAAATGACGTGCATCAGAATGATTTCAATGGGAGTTTTGAGTTTTATGAATCAGAGAGGCGTAAGAGCACTGATTCGTCGCCTACTCAGATTTCTGGGGTTGAAAGTAATGCTATTGTGGTTAAATCAGAAAATTCATCTGGTTCAACTCATTATGGGTATACAGAAATTGAGCCTTTAAATCCAGACGTTGAAAGGATAGATAGTGCAAGGGAAGAGGATAATGTTGCTTTGATGGACGATGAAGAAGCTGCAGCTGTACAGGAGCAAGTTAGGCAAATTCAGGCTCAGGAGGATGAATTTGAGACTTTCAATCTCAAGTCGTGCATCGAAAAAATAGGTCAGTCCAGTTAAACAGAAGCTTGATTGATATATTTCATGAATATGTGATGTCAACTATGGAGTATGGAGTTATGGTATATCCCATTTACAATGTTTCGATTGATAATAATTATGTTTAGATGTGAATAAATTAAATCAATTCCCTTTGAGTTTGTGTAGAGATATGTTGTTACTTGTTTCATATGTTCTTGAGTAGAGTTTGATCGAAAAATTGGGTGTACCTTGGGTTGAAAGTGGAGTGTATGATCTACTGTATGACTTTTGGTAACTAATTGCCTTTGCGTCCGTGCTAGTGGTTATCAATTAGCTAGTAAGAATGCAAGTTCTGGTTCTTACCTTTTTCGTGTTACTTAGTAGCTTCGTGAAAATTGCCCAACTACTGGTTTCGCTAGGAAATAAAAGAAACTAGTAGCCAGTCCTTTCATTTTAAGCAAAACAAGTCTCATGTGCTGTGTGATAAAAGCCATGATGGAGTCGCTTCTCGCTTACTCCCCTCACTTTTTATTTGACCTTTTTTCAGAACTGGTTTTGAGGAGGACAAAAATTTCCATGTGGTTTTGAATTCAGTTATTGCTGGAAGATATCATGTTACTGAATATCTTGGGTCAGCTGCATTCAGCAAAGCTATCCAAGCACATGACCTACAAACAGGCATGGATGTGTGTGTTAAGATTATAAAGAACAACAAAGACTTCTTTGATCAAAGTCTTGATGAAATCAAGCTTCTTAAGTTTGTCAACAAGAACGACCCTGCTGACAAACATCACATATTACGTTTATATGATTACTTCTACTATCGAGTAAGTCCGTAAACATATTGGTTAACTCTTTTAATGGCATTTTTACGTATTTTATTCACACGTGTATATGGATTTTTAAATACTTTATAAATCAGGTATGGCTGAAAACATGCTCTGTAAGATTTGTCAGAAGAGTAAAACTAACACCTTGTTAGGAATTTGTATCGTGGGTTATGAATTGCTTTAAAGGAAATAGTGGTGGAAATTCATAATTACAGTCAACAGGGTCCTGTATAGTTTTGCATGTCATTAACTTTCTTCTTTGGTTCATGTATCTTCTGTTCTGACTGAAATGTGCACTTTCCGTATCTTTATCTGCAGGAGCATTTGCTGATTGTCTGTGAACTTTTAAAGGCAAATCTGTATGAGTTTCATAAATTTAACAGGGAATCTGGAGGCGAGGTTTACTTCACTATGCCTAGATTACAGGTATGCCATATAAATTGTGTAACTTGTGCTTTCCATTATATTGTGAGACTGGTCAAGTCGTCCTCATTAAACAGTCTCCCTCTGCAGTCAATTACCATTCAGTGTTTGGAGGCCCTTCAGTTCTTGCACGGTCTTGGTCTTATTCACTGTGATTTGAAGCCTGAAAATATTTTGGTGAAAAGTTATAGTAGATGCGAGATCAAAGTTATCGATCTTGGAAGTAGCTGTTTTGAGACGGACCATCTTTGCTCATACGTCCAATCTAGATCATACCGTGCACCTGAGGTTATTTTGGGGCTCCCATACGATAAGAAAATAGATATGTGGTCACTCGGCTGCATTTTGGCCGAATTATGCACTGGTAATGTAAGTGCTTCTCGTTAACAAGTTGCTAATTCCCATTTTAGTATCATTTTTACTCAATTTATATTAAGGTGTCTTGAAGGAAGTTGGCTGTATGGAAATAAGAATTTACAGCATCGGTTCGGTCTGGATCATGAATAATACACGTCAAAATGTTAAAGATCATTTCTATGTGAAAATGCTATGGAATCAGGAATGACGCTTGCAATTTGCTTGTGTATCTATATTATCTTTTGTGGGGCTTTATGATGGCTCTATTCTTGCAAATGGGCATAAACCAAGGAATTAAGAGATGTTAGGCAAATAATATAATGCAATATCATATTAATCTAGTGCCCCATGTGTGAATCTGAGGTTTGTCTATTCTCTACTTGCTTTAGTTATTGACTGTTTTTTCTCAAGTTTATTCACTTGAAAGAGCAATATTTTCTGTGTTAGCTCGTGGTCCTGAATGGGGTAATAGCCGTTTAGTTTGAAACACAAATAAAAGCATGAATAGGTGTGGAGAACCATATCAGTGTGTTCTCATATTATTGATGGAAGTTTAGGTTGAAACCGGTAGTAGATGATTTGGGGCATTTGGCCCTTCTTTGAGTCCTTGAATGCAATGAGAATTATTGGCCTCATTTCCGGCTTAAAGAGCAACTTACATCTCCCTCAAGGGTGGCTATGAGTATATTTACTCTGGAATCCAGTCATTCTAAGAATACGGCTGTAGATCTCATCTTTTATCAGTTAGTTTTCTTATTTTTCTGTAAGGTTTGAGTAGCAAACAGTTTGTCGTTCTCAAAAGAGGGTTCTTTAATACCTGGTGCCTGCCATTATGGACTACACAGTGATTAATACCTGGTCTGGGTGATTAATTTTGATGCTATGCGTTTAAAATCATTCGTTTGTGTAGCCATGTTTTAAAATATTAGATGTTTGCTTATCTTCCAATGGTTGTCTAATGTAGGTTCTCTTTCAAAACGATTCTGCTGCGACACTACTTGCAAGGGTAATTGGAATCATAAGCCCAATTGATCAAGGCATGCTTGCCAAAGGGAAAGATACATATAAATATTTCACAAAAGCCACATGTTGTATGAACGGAATCAGGTAAATCTTCATTATGATATATCATGAAGAATTTCCCACAGTTCCCTGATAATGGTTAAACATGATGCGAAGCTATGATCTCAGTAGCATGTAAAAGTGTTAGTTGCCAGTTGCTGTTGATGCGCTCTTATAAACCCATTTTTGCTATTTCAGGAAACAAACAGGCTGGAATATTTAATACCCAAAAAGAGCTCATTGAGGCATCGACTGCCCATGGGCGACCAAGGGTTCATCGAGTTTGTAGCATATCTACTTGAAATCAACCCAAAGAAGCGGCCGTCTGCATCAGAGGCCTTGAAGCACCCTTGGCTATCATACCCCTATGAACCCATTTCGTCCTAAACAAAAAGTAAGTCTTCATAGGAGTCGAGAGCTGTCAGAATGATTATGATTATCAAATTCGATATTCAGATCAGATATCAATTCTTGGACCATCAAATTCGAGCTATTCTGATTTGTAAAGTCTTGGGCAATATGATGAAATCGTCCTATCCTATCTCATTTGTCAGCTATGTACATCTGTTTCAGTATCGGATGTGTAGCACTTCCCAGCGCGTTTTAGGATCAATCACTCAAAACCCCTTTTTGTGGCTTTGACCTTACATTCCTTGTTGTAAATGATGTGTTAGTGGTGATAGGAAACCTGTAGAATCAGATTATGCTGTAATCGATTTTCTGAACTAAGTTATCATCCGGCCAGAATGTGCCTTCTTTTTAGCTTTCTCATTCAGAAGAATGGAACCAAAATTGGCATAAAGCCGAATATCATTTCCAAACAAAACCATTTGACTGTCTCTACTCTACCACTCCTCTCATTCAGAAGGGTATGTTCCATTTTTTGAACTACATAGTCAACTTGTGTCCTTTATTGTTACCTAGTCTCCATTGTTGGCTGTCTAGAAATTGTCTGTGGTTGTGCTGCCTGTGCATTTGATAAGTTTAGCTTTTTTGTATGTTTATATAATGATACTTTTTTTTGATTAACGAGTACTAAGACTCAGAAAGTACATAAGAGGAACTTTTTTTCTTTTGTACTGACTACATTGAAAATATATGTGATGGACAGTGTTCGCAAATGCTAGTTTACCAAACATTTTGAAGAAGCTGACTCTTCAATTTGTTTACAAACCGAAATAGCCTCGTGCATCTCTTTGAAATGGGATTAGGCATCTGGACACTCCACCAGGAGCAGCTTTACAGTAATCTAAGCGTATATTTCTATTTCTCCACGCAACTTGTATACATTTTGCTGCGAAGTTTTTCCTGGTAAGATTATAAGTAATGTGGCTTATCAGTAAACAGTATGTTGATTCTTCACACTTTAATCACTACACAATCAAGAAACTATTAATGCTTATGCATATGTACCGTCGAGTGAAAGGCAACATACCAGCATGTGTCTCAGATATAAGTTCATAAATATGCAGCAATTTAACGTCATTTAAGTGGGGAATGAGTGTTATCTTATCATACAATTGAATTTAAATACCTTATAGCGTCTTGAATACGTGGTCTTTGCAGAAAATATCCAATGAGGCGGTTTACTTCTTTCAAATCTGCAGCAGCCAATGTAAATACTTCCACGTTGGTTAAGCATGTCACCCTCCGGTTACTTATTGTCCTTTCCATTTCTGTTCTTGGCAAGTTTCCTTCTGAATATAGAGGAATACAGGGAACCTTGACTTGCATGGATGAGATTTTTAAAACGCAATTTGTACCGTTAATAAAAGGGCGGGGTAATAGTATATACCTCGAGTTTTGAAAGAATCCTCAAGACACCATGAAAGCAATTCTTCACCGCAAACATCACCCCTAGACAATTCGGCTTCATACATGTCATCACCAATGCTTTTCATTTTACCGCTCACGATAAATGTTATTTTCTTAATTTGACCACCGGGAAACATAATTTGGCTTCCTTTGATATATGTCTTTTCTTTGAGTCTCTCGTTAATGGAATCTAAGACGTGTTCATCCAAAGCAGAGAATATTCTAACCTGCACATGTTTTTAGATGTGAAAGAATGTAGAAAAAAACATAGCGAAAATCATTAATGAGCTAACACAATGCAAGAGGACACACAAAAGCAACCTCTTTTATGAATTTGAATTGATGACGCCGAATGTCTGTCTGAAGATCCTCGGGTAAATTCACCATCAAAACTTCTTCATCTACTCCTTTGTTAGCTATCCAATTATACCTCTCTGCTTGCCGTACTCTCCTAAAGCCACGGATCATGTCAAACAGGATATTTCGAATTTAGTCCCTTTACCGTTATCCACAAATATTCTGTCCATAAATAAACAGGCTACATTCTAATTCGTAACTAGGTCACGCGGAGGGATTCAGGAAAAAAATGAAAAAGAAAAGGTACTGTGTCAGTTCTTCGGGCAGGCGACGATGGCTCATCCACTGGTCAACATCACGGCGCCTAAGCATCATTTCGAACCTCCTGAAAAAACAAAAGGAAATTTACTGGCTTTAGTGTAAAGAAAGTTATATGCGATTTATAAGAATAAAATTATTGAAAATTGAGAGAGTGATAGTCTTGCCTCTTGCCGAGAGCCTGCAAGAAATTCTGGATATTGCCAATAAGTAAAGCAAAGAGTAGGAGTCCAAGCCCGACAATGCTCATTGTGAAGAGCACCTCCCAATAATAATAACTTGGTGTTTGATTTCCCGCCAATGTACTTAGTTGCTTCAAGATAAAGATAGAAAGAAAAATAGTTAAAAAGAAGAAGAAAAAGAAAATACGACGTGACAAAAACTCGTTGCTTGCGTATTCGAAATACATTAAAAAAGTTTAAACCTAACAGGTTTTTCAGCATACCTGAAATCCCCAGAAGAGAGAATAAACATAACGAGTGCCGACACTGCTTTCAGTTGTAAGATTGACTGCTTGTAGATATATCCCATATTGAAAACTTTCTTGGCTAAAACAGGCAATGGCTCGAGCATTGTTTCTCCAAAGATCAGGGTTTCTATGTGATCCGAAATCCTCGTATTTAGAAACATGTCCACAGTCACTTAAATTCTTACACAAGGGCAAGGTCATGTTAGAATCATGGCACGCATCCTTAAGGCAGTGATTAACCCTCTGGACTCACAAAATATATGAAATGCAACGTTAGCTACAGAGAAGAATACGTAAACAAATTATAAATGTTTGTAATAGCCAACAAACCTGAAACCCAAAAAGATACCAGCAGGATCCAACAATGTGCCCAGCCAACACAAAACTAAAGAGATTAATGACGAAATTTGCCCAAGCTGTTTCAAATATGAAACCAGTTGTGGATTGACCAGCAAGCATTGGAAGAAACCGGCACAACCGTGGCAAGCATTGGAATAGAACCACTAATCGCAGAATATTCTTCATATCATTTGCACTATTAAACGTGTGGCTTGCCGGAACTACAAATGTCACTAACTGAAAGGCATGAAGACAGTATGATTATGTGATTATGATTAAAGAAAGCAGCACTTAATAGAAACTTTTTACTCTTTTTGAACATTACAGGTCAGACTCGATCGTATTTTACATGTATCAAATCCTTGATGCAGGATTTCCTATTTACTACTTGTATCAAAATCCTTGCTATTTTGATTTACACTACACTCATACAAAACTCGATAGAACATCTTTTGAGTTTGGCTTATGTTTTTTGCAACATGGTATGAATAAAAAGTTAATAGTGACACTGCCTATCATTATTGTGTCATAAAGTCAATAAAGTAAACTTACCTGAGGAAGTGGTAACACAACAAATAAATCCATTAAGAACCATCCCCGGAGGTAGTTACAGGCAATCTTCTTAGGATCAGCAACAAGTACACTGGAACCAACCACTGGAGATCCACGAGATATGTAGGCCAAACGAAACTGAATAAATGATAGCAGGGAAAAAGTCAAAGTAAATAACAAGACACACATTGAAATTTATAATAATAGAACATCAACAATGAAAACCTGCTTTTGTAATAAATTAAAAATAATTTCAGCACAAGGAGCTATAAGTAACGGAACCACAAATTGGGGATTGATTCAGTCTCAAAATAACTGTATGCCGGACTACAGAATTCAATATTCATATAAATATACATCTACTAGTTCCGTCCGTAAATGAGTTTAAGTAGTGCTTTACATATCCTGTTAATCGCTGCCCGATTTTCTGCTCCTGGTCCTCTAGATATTTCATTTTAAGTATACTAGAGCATGACCAAACCTGACCTCAGATTGCTATGATCTAATTGACTTGGAAGAACACAAGTCAAGACTCGATACTTGGAATTAATCCCATTGCCTCAGAGAAATAACAATGTCACAAATAGTATACCTGAAGAAAGAATGTGAAGTAAATAAACCAGATCAGTGATGCTCCTGAGACCCACAATAGCCCATGCAAAGGTCCAGTCAATAGATATGCACTTATTTTCCTGCCAGGCAAAAAATGTTAACATATCGAGCTGAGCTATAGTTACTAAGCTGCACAGCCAACTCATATGATGGATACTAATGGTAGTTTATCATGCTTGCAATGTCTGAAACAAAATGAAATAAAATTTAAACCTTTTCAACTGATAGGAGGAAGAAGAACAGTGGATCTACAAAAGTTGCCAGCAAACATGAGATTATAAAAATCTTGTTCCACCAGTGAACAAATTTAGTATGAGGATTCTGGACTCTAGGAATGAGTTGACTCATCATGGAAAGGAGCTTTCTTATCCAGTTTTTGGGTTCTTCGTCATGAATATTTTTATGAAACTGAAAATATAAGATGTGAGATGAGTCCAACTTTAGTTTAACGAATAGCCAAATTTGAATGAATCAACTAGACAGCAATATCAAACAGAGCATGCCTGTGGGTCAGCACCGGGAGCACCCTGGTGTGAGTGATCTCTTCTACGTTTCTCTTGTGATTTCTTATCGCTCTCATGGTTAGATATTGGGCAGGTCGTGCAGAAAGCGTCAATGCAGTTTCCCTCCGGCACAGCTATCTTTGGATGTTCATGTTCTTTAGAACGTATAACCAGCTCTGTTCCATTACTTAAATTTTGCATTACTTGATCATTTACTGTGATCGACACATTTGGATTTTCATCCGCACTTTGCGTGCAACCGGTTACGAGTAGATTTTCGTAACTAGATGATCTCTTGCTACGCGAAGGAAAGGAAATTGAACCACGTCTTTTCAGCTTTGTGGAAACCTTGGAAATGCCTGCTGCTGAATTTGAACTTTTGTTCAGTTTTGTCGACACATCATCCATCTCCCTTCCTTGCATTGCTGCTTCGACTGACCCAAATACAAGCAGCACACACCTGCATAATTACCAAAAAATCCAAATTTTATTTCTTTGAACTCCAGACCTGTACAATGAGCATCTTTTGCGATTGTAAATAGATAAAAACAACCATTAGAGTCTTTAATAGATATAAACTATAAAACCAGATTTCTCAACCTAGAAACCATCATCAACCCCAATACTTGCCCAGGGCCATGATTTTAGAAAATAGGCTAGGAAATCTATTTTGGATCACTATGAGGAACAAGCCTCCAATTCAACAGGTCCTCGGCACACTTTCACAGCTTAATTTAGTTCAATTTGTAGCAAACAAACAGTCATATGTAATTCAAGAACACAAGTCTGAGGTTGCAAAACTAATTATAAATATAACTTAGCAGGCAATCAAACACATGAGCTGACATAGCATTTTCTAACCTAACTCAACCCAAAATAATCCCCAATTGCTCATTATAATGTTAAGAAACAAATGAAGATGAACCCATATGAGAAACTGACCTTTGGAGCTAAGATTTGGTATGTATCAGGACCCAAATCCTCCACAAGTCCAAGCAATGGCCAGAAGGGTGTAAATATGGAGAAGAAGGAATGAGGAAGACTGATACATGGGAATGATTGAAGGAGGTTGACTTGACTGACTGAGTCTTGGTTTGAGATGGAGGGAATTTCCTCGCAATGGACAACTTCTGGTGGTGGGTCATAAATGATAAATGTGTACCTACCAGCAACTAATGGAAATTTCAATTTCAGTTGATCAAGAAAATGGTAGACTAAACAAAGTCCGAACTGCTTATTTTTCAACTCTTATTTTGTGGCTGTTTATGATCCTCCACATGCTGCTCCTCTCTCGGCTGTCCCAATTGCAATTAAGGTTTAGAAGCATCCAGTGGAAATGGTCAGTGTGAATTGTAAGTAGGAAAAATTAGGGAACAAATTAATAGTCAGAGTTAGGATTTACGGGATTTGTGAAAAATGAGAATGTATAGTACTCCTTCCGTCTTGTATTATTGTGAACGGTTGGTATTGAGCACGGAGATTAAGAAAATATGAGAAAAATATATGTGAAGATAATAAATGAAGAGATAAATTGTGAGAAATGACTTGAGTAAAAATGATATGATTGATAATAAATATAAAATAAGTTGAAAGTAGGGTTATAAATGACAAAGAGATATTAATGTGAGACTAGAAAGAAAAAATGAGAATGTACATTTATGGACACAGGGTTTGGTTCCGGTACAAACCTTATTTAAAATAAAAACTTAGAACCACTGTGAACCATACGATCAAACAATTCAATGGATGTGATTAATGACATTATTAATATGGTAATTACTTCAACAATCAATATGAGGGGCACACTTGTCAATTCAATTTTTATAATTGATAATTAATGATTTATTGAAAGTGCATTAATTTATTTTTATAAGAAAGTGCATTACAATATTTTTGTAAAAGTGCATTAAAATATTTTTATAAAAAAGTGCATTACAATATTTTTGTAAGAGTGCATTAAAATATTTTTTAAAGTGCTTTAAAAGTTTTTAAAAAAGTGTATATTAAAAAAATTATTACAATTTTTAAATTTTGATGCATTTTTGAAATTTCTAGTGATGCACTTTTTACTATAATTTAAAAAAATTGATGCACTTTTAAATTATTTAGTGATGCACTTTTTATTATAATTTTAAAAAAATTGATGAACTTTTAAAGTATTTAGTGGTGCACTTTTTATATTCACTAATTTAAAAAGTTAAAAAAATTATATAAACTAATTTTTTATGCAGTTTAAAACAATCCATTTATTAACTATATTGATCTGAAATGACAAGTGTATCCTTTTATTATTAAAAATGATTAATATTTAATTAATGAGGTCATCAATCCAGACCATTTAATTCTTAGATCTTAAGGCTCACATTAGTTCTAAGTTTTCATTTTAAAATAGGTTCTCATTTGAACCTTACCCTATGGACACATTCACTATATTTTGAAACATCTAAAAAGAAATCGTTCACTATAGTAAACAAAAGAAGTAATAATTAAATGAACAGAAATCAATTCTTAAATACATGATACAACCGAACGAATAAACGCATTTCTCTGTTAGTCATTTTTCCCTTATTAAATTACACAAGTCCAACGATGTCTCATTGGACGATTTTAACTTTGACTTCAGAGCTGGCCATTTTATATTCCTGACCATCCATTTGAATAAAAACTACAAAATGATTAATTAACAGAAATTCAACGGTGTCTCATCTAACTCTGTTTTAATTTGATCTATTCTCTTATTTGAATAAAAAACAAAACAGTTTAAAGTAATCATAATAAATCTTATTTTTAAATATAAAAAGGTTAAATTGGAAATTTCGCACATAGATGATCATATATCTAACTCTTAAATCGTGTTAACCGCATAATTAATGTTATTTTGAATGAAACAATCACACGATCGACGGAGAAGCAAGTTTGATGTCGTGTATTAGAGTAACAAGATTTTTCGGCAGTTAGGTTTTTGTCGAAACACATCATGAACGCACATGTCTCACAATTTTAAACCCCACAATTTTAAACTTAACTAAGACACCTCTGTGTTTTCAGAAATTAGCAAAAACCATGTCTTAACAAACAGTTGAGATTGCCAATAGAGTGGTGCTCTGTTGGTTGAGGAACCTGACAAAGGAACCTCAGGGCCAGGGTTCGAACTCTGGCCTCACCAATTTACCTCAGATTTTTTCTGGGGCTTCATTCCTCCCGCTACGTGCGAGGAGGTCTTTCTTTCCTCCCGCGCGAGCGAGGAGGTTGTGTGTATTGTGCAGGAGACTTTCTTCCTTGCTTGCCTTTGGACGTGGGGCTTGTTCGCGTCGGTGTTCAAGAAAGTGGTGGTCGTGTAAGCAGAGCGGAGAGACATACGCGCTTGATGTTAGAATAATTATACAAAAGTAGACATGAAATATGCAGGTAATGAAATTACTGAACAATATAATTAGAAAGGAAATTGGTAAAAATAAAGAACAAGGTTTGAAACACAAAACCGTAAGTGACTGAGGCACGCTCGGCGCTTTCCTTAAAACAATATTGCCCTCCCACTCGGTGCTGGGTTTCCTCTAGCCAATTTGTCTCCCAGGATACAACAGTCAAACCTTCACTCACGTGCACCCGGTGTGAAGAAGGCGAATGAAAACTGTCTTCCACTATCACCAACACAAAACATGACTACAAAACATGTAGGGAGGATTGAGGTTTTCATAGTTTTTCTTTTCTATATTTCAAAATAGTAGGAGTCATCCTCCTTATATATAAAAATATAATTGGTAACCACTCATGACATAAAATCTATTTAAAACCATCATGATGATTACCAATAAATATTTTAATTAAAACATTTTCTTTAAACATTTTCCAACACTTGATTGGCTAAACATGTTTGTCAATGATTGGGTGAAGGTGTCCGTTGTGACCTGTGCTACTAGTGATTAGAATAGGATTCTCATGTATGAGATCTTAGAACGAATTGTACCCATTGTAACCGCTATCAAAAAAAAAAACAGTTGAGATTAAACCCCAATGCCTCATAAAATATAAATATCGATTCTCTTAATCTTAACTCTACTTTGTGTACTAAAATTTGTATTTGTGTGTGTTATAGGTAAAATATGTAACAAAATTTGTATTTGAATGTGTTATATGGAGGATTCTCAAGTACTGAAGTACATCTATGTCCTTAATTTACATTATTAAGGTCATATATCAACCGTCAATCTCATCCACTATCTTATCAATTAAATGACTCATGTCTACCCTTTGAATTAATGGAAAACACTCTTTTTTAAGGGATCTCAGGTGAGCTGCCTTGAGCTAGGTTGAGCTGCCGTGAGCTGACTTGAGCTGCCTCTAGCTGCCTTGAGCTGGATTGAGCTGAACTGAACTGATTTGAGCTTCCTTGAGCTGCCCTGAGCTGGCCAGGCTGCTGGGTAACCTTGCTGAAGCTATAACTGAGCTGTTCTAACACAATCTGATCCTTGGAAGCTACGGCATTGCTGCTGAATGTTGTCTCTTGGACAGCACTCTTTAATCGGTCTTTCCTCAAGTACATCGCTGCTGAACTGCTGCCCACAAAGTGAGCCACATCCTTGGCTGAGTAGTGCCGATCAGATAGGTCATAGAAAGGATTCATAAAGGCCTTATCCGAGAACACAACATTTCCATCCCCTCGAAGAACGATCTAGTCCTCAAGGTCGAAACTGATAGACTTACCCTTATCAAATTCTGCAACTCTGCCTGCTGAGTTATAACACCCCTTTGCTGCCCATCTTGATCCATCAAATGGCCTCTGATTTGCTCTTGACCAGGTTCGGTCCTTAGCCTTACGCCCTCTGAAAATACCTTTTTTTTAATGGAAAACACTCAATACAAGTGAATTAATGGTTTTTACGTGTCACCAAATTGAATAAGTAGTGAATGAGGTGAACGATTGAGATGTACCCTTACGTTTGTAAATTAAAAGTGTAAATATATTTAAGCAATCTTCGTGTTATACGTAGTAAGTGTACACTTTTACTTATGTCATCTTTTCGTTAGTACTATCATTTTAAAATCTCGTATTAATGGTGTCAGTGACTCAGTAATAATCATTCAATGTAACTACACATTCGCAATGCAAATTTCGTTGTATTAAAAATTAGTTTTCACATTTAAACAAAGTATAGTAGTTAATTTCAAATGTATATTTTTTAATTTAATTTTTAATTATTTTATTTAAATATTCTGAATTTTAAATTTTTTTTAATGATTTTTATATATTTTTTCTTCATATTTTTAGTTTATTTTTTAGTTATTTTACTACGGATAAGTTTAAAAATATTGATGGTTTCTGAAAAATTGTGGAAATATGGGTTAAGTTTTAGAGAGACATGTAATTTTTGTGAGACGGAGGGACATCATCTCAACCGTTGATTTTAGTTACCTTATCTGTGGAAATATAAAGGTGGTTTTAGTTAAGTTTACATTTTGTGGGCGGTTCCGAAAAAAGACTTATATTTATGGATGCTTTCTAATGAATAATGTAAAAAATAATTTGTTAGTGTTATGAGAAGTCAATTTGGGAGGTTTAGATTAGTCTTCTTTATCATACTTAAGGTCCAACGGTGGAGCTCACACGAAGAAATTAGTGTGTAGATTATTGACAATTACCTTGTGAAGTTTAGATTAGTCTTCTTTTTAATGGGAAGTTTTCCCACCATTAGGGGGAGAAAGAAAACAAATGGAACGAAAAATCACCTGGTCTGTGCCAACATTAGTGCATTTTGACCCTTACACACAAGAGTGTGAAAACCATGTTGAAAAGATATTGCATTTGCAAGAGATAGCAAATAAGCTTCCTGATGCATTTAGTGGCACAAAGAAAGTAACAAAATCTCATATACCAGCCGAGAATTCTCCCGTTCAAATTGAAATTCCAAAAGGAAAATTTGATACTAAAGTCACTTATGAAACCACAACGCGCTTAAAGCGTGGTAGGCCACCTGGTTTCAAGAATAAAAATCCTCGAAAAATGAAAGGGTCAGATAAGTCTGACATACTCATGGTAGAGGAACAAATTCCTGTAGAAATACAGAATGATGAGAATCAAGAGATCTCAATAAATTATGCCTATACGGGTATAAGATGGAATCGAAATGAGAATATCAATGATGCATTCTCATATAGTTTGGCATGTGATATCATGAATGAAAATGATGGAGATCCCGAGCCACTGTCGATTAGTGAATGTAAAAATCGACATGATTGGAACAAGTGGAAACAAGCAGTTGAAACTGAACTAGACTCGCTTAATAAGCGTAAGGTCTTTGGGGCTATAGTACTCACACCTAAGGATGTGAGGCCTGTCGGATATAAATGGGTCTTTGTGCGAAAGAGAAATGAGAAAAATGAGATTGTAAGATACAAGGCTAGACTTGTTGCACAAGGTTTTTCTCAAAGACCCGGTATCGATTTTGAAGAAACGTATTCTCCTGTGATGGATGGAATTACGTTCAGATACCTGATTAGTCAGACAGTTCAAAAACTTAATATGCATCTTATGGATGTTGTTACAGCTTATCTATACGGATCACTTGACACTGAAATTTTTATGAAAATTCCTGAGGGTTTTAAGATGCCTGAATCATCAAGTTCAAAACCCAGAGAAAGATATTCAGTCAAGTTAGAAAGATCCTTATACGGATTAAAACAATCCGGACGCATGTGGTACAATCGATTAAGCGATTATTTGTCAAAGAAATATATGTTAACAATCCCCTTTGTCCATGCGTTTTCATTAAGAAAACAACATCTGGATGTGTAATTATCGCTGTCTATGTCGATGATTTGAATATCATCGGGACAAGTGAGGAGATTCAAGAAGTAATCTCTTATCTGAAAAGGGAATTCGAAATGAAAGACCTTGGTAAAACAAAATACTGTCTCGGATTACAGATTGAGCACATGTCAAGTGGGATACTTGTGCATCAATCGAATTATACGAGAAAGATTATTAAGAGGTTCAATATGGATAAGTCAAATCCATTAAGTACCCCAATGGTTGTAAGATCCCTCGATATCAACAAGGATCCATTTCGCCCTTGTGAAGAATCTGAACAGATTCTGGGTCCAGAGGTACCTTATTTCAGTGCGATCGGAGCTCTTATGTATCTCACTAATTGTACTCGTCCTGACATTTCGTTTGCAGTTAATTTGTTAGCTAGATTCAGCTCTGCTCCTACGAAACGACACTGGAACGGAATCAAACATGTGTTTCGCTACCTTCAAGGAACAATTGATTTAGGATTATTTTATCCTAACAATTCGAAACCAGTTTTGGTTGGTTATGCTGATGCAGGTTATTTGTCAGACCCGCACAAAGGAAGGTCACAAACCGGATACGTATTTACAGGAGGAACTGCAATCTCTTGGCGTTCACAGAAACAGACACTCGTTGCCACATCGTCAAACCATGCTGAGATCATCGCATTGCACGAGGCAAGTCGTGAGTGTGTATGGTTAAAGTCAATGACACAACATATTAGGACCACTGCAAGCATTACTCAAATGAAGGTCTGATTCATCAAAAGCGATAGAACAAAGCATATTCATCCTAAGTTTTTTTCGTTCACTCAAGAGTTGGAAAAGGATAAGACGATCAACATACAATATGTTCGTTCCGACGAGAATTAGCAGATTTTTTACAAAAGCTCTTCCCACGTCAACATTCAAAAAACATGTCCAAGAGATCGGCATGCGACGATTACAGAATTTGTGACAAACTCATATATATCAAGATGAGAGGGAGCTTCGCGTGGTTGCACTCTTTTTCCCTTATTGGTTTTTATTCCACAGGGTTTTTTCAAGTAAGGTTTTTAATAAGGCAACATTAACACGTATTAAGCATCCCAAAAGAGGTAGTGTTATGAAAAACCAATTTAGGAGGCTTAGATTAGTCTTCTTTATCATACTTAAGGTCCAACGGTGGAGCCCACACGAAGAAATTAGTGTGTAAATTATTGACAATTACCTTGTGAAGTTTGCTATAAATAGAGGAGTGGGTTAAAGGGAAAACTTACCCCTGAATCTTATTAACCTTTTCTGCTCCTTCTCTCTTAATCTACGATGATATTGTGTTCATTACAGTCCCGAATAGTTTTGATATCCAGAATTTTTTAACAATTAGATAATAAATGATGAAAAAAATTAAAATTAAAATAATTAAAACAACACATCATTCGATTTACGGATAACTTTGACAGGCGGGACACGGGGACAGGACAGTGCCCTTGAAAGGGACCGACTTGTCATTTTTAATGACCTACCGCTTTCTTTTCTTTTTTCATATTATACGTATAATTTATTTAATTCCTTCCGAGTCAACGTCTCAGCCCAACTTATTGTAGAAATTAATTTTTAAGTAAATAAAAATATTTTATTTTTTTCATGCCCACTCCACTCCGTCTACCCTAACCGCAGCACAACATCAACAGTGGTCAACGCCGGTCAACACCTCGATTTACAAACTTTTTCTCCTTCAGGTAGTTCTCATTCACGTCAACACAGCGTCTTTTTTAATCGTCCGATCCGAACCCTAGATTTCATCGTATTTGCGTTGTGGTTGTTTTGAGTACAGGGGTACATTGATCAGGCGTCCGACGCTCTTTGTGTGTGAATCGGTGTTTTGTAGGTAGCTTTTTAGTGCTTGTTACCGGATCTGTGGAGCTTATGTATGTTTAGGCGTTTAGGGTTGCAGTTGGGGATAAGCTGTTGCTTCCTGTTTTTGAGTTTGATCAGGGATTAGGAAGTTTATTATAAATGTTGCAGACTGCAGTGTAGTGGTTTTATTGATGGAATTCATGCATTTTTTGCTCGTGTTTTTCTCTGTTTTTATGACTTGTAATCTAGTTACATTTGATGGTTTTGTTACAATGTTGTGTTGATCTTTGGAGGAATATTGATTAAACATATTGTATTCGATTACAGTTATCATGGTTAGGAAGAAGAAAAGCGATCAGCCTGGAGAGAGTTCTGGAACCAATGAAGGCAGTGGAACTGGCCGTGGTGCTCCCCGACCTATTCAACAGCAGGCTAGACCTTCTGCGCCTCAGCAATCTGCTTACCCAGTTCAGCATCCATCTTCTTTTCCAGAGTTGCAGCAGGGTGTACGACCACCTCAACAGGGGGGAAGAGGATGGCGCCCTCAATCGCAGCAAGGAGGCCGTGGAGGTTATGCGGGTGGACGAGGAGGACCGCCGCCTCAACGTGGTGGAATGGCTCATCAACAGTATGGATCACCTTCTGAACATTATCAAGGTCGGGACTCTCAGCCTAGAGGACCTCCCCAGCAGCAACGTGGAGGTCGTGGCAGGGGGATTGGACCCTCTACTGGTGAAGTCAGACACTCAGTTCCCGAGCTGTACCAAGCAACCCCAGCACCATACAAAGCAGTGGCAACCCCGCAATCTTTACCTTCTGGTCAACCAGTGGTTCCTGCTGATGCAAGTTCATCTTCCGAGGCACCTGAAGCTAAGTTTTCACAGTTGTCAATCCAACCTGAAGAGACATCAATTCAAGTAGCCCCTGCTTCAAGCAAGGCAGTTAGATTCCCCCTCCGTCCAGGAAAGGGTAGTACTGGCAAACGGTGCATTGTGAAAGCTAATCATTTCTTTGCTGAACTTCCCGACAAGGACCTTCACCAATATGATGTATGTTTTCTCAAATCATAATGTCTTTTAAGCAGACCAGTTTCTCTATTTTTTTAAATATTCATTTCACTTGGTTTATGGTTGCCGTAGGTAACTATTACCCCCGAAGTAACGTCAAGAGGAGTGAATAGAGCTGTGATAGAGCAGCTTGTCAAACTTTACCAAGAATCACATTTGGGCAAAAGGCTCCCAGCATATGATGGCCGAAAAAGTCTTTATACTGCAGGGCCACTCCCTTTTTCGAATAAAGAATTCAAGATCAGTCTTGTTGATGAAGAGGATGGTTCCGGTGGGACCAAGTATGATTACATTTTCTAGTTTTAATCTCTAGTTACTGGTCGATATATCGCAGCGTTAAAGATTGAGTAACATGTTTGAATATTATGTAGAAGAGAGAGAGAGTTCAAGGTTGTCATCAAGTTCGCTTCTCGTGCTGATCTCCATCATTTAGGATTGTTTTTACAAGGTAGACAAGCTGATGCACCCCAGGAAGCTCTACAGGTTCTTGATATAGTTCTGCGTGAACTGCCTACTTCCAGGTAACAATTTTATGATAACCATGTCAGTTTCTGGTTGCTTTCCTGTGAGTTGAACATAAAAGTGGAAATCGAGTGCTGCAGGTATTGCCCAGTTGGTAGATCGTTCTATTCTCCTAACTTGGGCAGAAGGCAGACTCTTGGTGATGGTCTAGAGAGCTGGAGAGGGTTTTACCAGAGCATTCGACCAACTCAAATGGGTCTTTCCCTGAACATTGGTAAGCTAGCTAACTTTTTTTGAATGATGCTTATGCTGTCTTCCCTTTCCGCCAATGTTACTATGGTAGAGTATCTTTTCTGCAGATATGTCTTCCACAGCTTTCATAGAGCCCTTGAATGTCATTGACTTTGTACATGAGCTTTTGAATCGTGATGTTTCTTCTAGACCCCTATCTGATTCTGATCGCATCAAGGTAAGTGCTGTTGTTAGTAGTTTTTACTTTTTATATTGCTGTAAGAGAGAATCTGACTTTATCATTTCTTTGAATACAGATCAAAAAGGCCTTAAGGGGGATAAAAGTTGAAGTTACTCATCGTGGTACAATGCGAAGGAAGTATCGCATTTCTGGCTTAACGACACAGGCTACACGAGAATTGACGTTAGTTCCCATGTGTTTGCATGAGTGTTGATTACGTTTAGAAGATATATCACTGTGCTTATTCTGATTCTGTTAAAATATTTTTTAGTTTCCCAGTGGATGAAAAGGGCACAATGAAATCTGTAATGGATTATTTTAAGGAGACTTATGGGTATAAAATCCAGCATACCCAGTGGCCTTGCCTACAAGTTGGAAATCAACAAAGACCTAATTATTTACCTATGGAGGTGATTTTAAGTCTCATGAGATATTTCCATTTCCAAGTAGTGGTTTTTTGCACATGTTGATAATAAAGACGTTCTTTCAGGTTTGCAAAATTGTGGAGGGTCAGAGATATTCCAAGAGGTTGAATGAAAAACAGATCACTGCACTATTGAAGGTCACTTGCCAACGACCTCAAGAGAGGGAACGTGATATTATCCAGGTATGTATGTGGACTATCAAACTGCATAGTTTACTTCTCGCTTACGATCACCTTTGGATTTAATATTACGCTGATGTTAATGACGACATATGTGATTGTGTTCATTACTGTATGTGCAGACTGTCAAACAAAATGCTTATCATCAGGACCCATATGCCAAGGATTTGGAATTAAAATCAGCGAGAATCTGGCTTCAGTTGAAGCTCGTATTTTACCTGCACCTTGGGTAACATTGAAACTTTATCTTTTTTTTGTGGTTGGTTTTCTTTTTTTCATTTCTGTTGATGTTTTATTCTATATCGTCAATTTACGTAGCTGAAGTATCATGACACCGGAAAAGAGAAGAATTGTTTGCCTCAAGTTGGTCAATGGAATATGATGAACAAGGTGTGTGCTCTGTTGTGTAGGTGTTTTTTCTAATGTGAACCCTCACTGTGTTGTAACTGTCACGATTTCTCAGTACACGATTTTACATCAGTTAATTATTAACATAGCCCCACTCGATCATTTGAGTAGCCCTTATCACCACTTGACTGGCTATTGTTATTTAGTGTGTCTTGTGGGATAGATAGGTTACTATTGCAAGACAAGATTTTTTACTCTCTTTGATTGGAATTATATTAAGCCAAAGTGAACTGAAATTAGTTCTGCTGAAGCAAACAGATATGAATATGATCACGAACTGTACGACACCAGATCTTGAAATTGTCTCATGGAAATGAAATTGTAAAAAACCTACAGTGTAATGTGAGTAAGAACACACCTAAGCCGCAACATGTTATTGAGAAATCGTTTGCTGTCTCCTCGATCGACAATACTTTTGCAGAAGGGATACACTTTCTTTGGATGAATGTCATTTTGTTATTTTAACATTTAACCTATTTGTTGTTGTTTGAGACTTTCAGTAACAACATATGTGATGCCAATATTCTTGCAGAAAATGGTCAATGGAGGTACAGTGAACCACTGGTTTTGCATAAACTTTTCTCGCAATGTGCAAGACAATGTAGCTCGTGGATTCTGTGCTGCACTTGCACACATGTGTTGCACTTCTGGCATGGTAAGAACCTTCATCTTTTGCTGTAACTCTGTTAGATCAATACATGCATTTTGCTACTGGCCCCGTCTATATTCATACCTACTTTTTATTTGATAAGGCATTTGCCCTGGAGCCTGTTTTACCACCAATTACTGCCCGACCTGATCATGTTGAAAGAGCTTTGAAGGCTAGGTTTCACGAGGCAATGACTAAACTGCAGGCCCAGCGCAAGGAAATCGATTTGCTCATTGTGATTCTTCCTGATAACAATGGATCCCTTTATGGTATACAAATTTATTTTGGCTGGAGTCTACCTCTCACATATGATGTTCATGACCCATTAAGTTCCTGTTGTGTTATTAATCTTTCCAAATGATCTCAATTTTTAAACAGGGGATTTGAAGAGGATGTGCGAAACAGATCTTGGGCTGGTTTCACAATGCTGTCTGACCAAACATGTCTTTAAAATGAGTACGCAATATCTTGCAAATGTGGCCTTGAAGATCAACGTGAAAGTTGGTGGACGAAACACAGTTCTTGTAGATGCATTATCACGGCGCATACCTCTTGTCAGTGATAGGCCAACCATCATATTTGGTGCTGATGTTACGCATCCACATCCTGGGGAGGATTTAAGTCCATCTATTGCAGCAGTATGACACATCCTTTCTGTTGATCTATTACTTTTTTCAAATTTATTTAATTCTTTTTGAAGATTTAACTCATACGCTGTTAGTTTGTGGTGGTTAATATACAAGTTTATATATAGGTTGTAGCTTCTCAAGACTGGCCAGAGATTACAAAGTATGCAGGCCTGGTCTGTGCTCAGGCCCATCGGCAAGAGCTCATTCAAGATCTTTTCACTACTTGGCAAGATCCTCAGCGTGGCACTGTGTCTGGTGGAATGATCAAGTATTTTTCAGTCTATTCATTTAAATGAGCCTGCAGATAATATGTGCACTCTGTATAAATGATATAATCAATCAGCTCTTGTCACAAACTTGCTGTTTAATGAATCCCGATCTAATAATCACAGGGAGCTTCTAATTTCATTCCGAAGAGCTACAGGGCAAAAGCCACAGCGCATTATATTTTATAGGTAAGTTATATTAATTTTATGTACCTAATTAATGCCCTAGATTTCAAGATGCAACGAGGGCAGGTAACTTTACCTTGCTTGCAGGGATGGGGTTAGTGAAGGACAGTTCTACCAGGTGCTGCTCTATGAGCTTGATGCTATTCGCAGGGTAAGCAATCACTTAGTTCCTCTAGATTAAATTCAATTTAATGTCCATTCATGAAACATAACAATCTGAATCAAATATAACAATATTTTTTCCATGAGGACAGGCATGCGCGTCACTAGAACCAAACTACCAGCCTCCTGTTACTTTTGTGGTAGTTCAGAAGCGCCATCACACTAGGCTTTTTGCTAACAACCACAATGATCGAAATTCTGTTGATAGGAGCGGCAACATTCTACCAGGTCAGAGTTATCTCTAGTGTTTTATTTACATTTCTTTCTATCTACTGTAATTTGATTGAGCTGAAATTGGATATATGTCATCATTCTTACAGGTACTGTGGTGGACTCCAAGATCTGTCATCCAACCGAATTTGATTTCTATCTGTGCAGTCATGCTGGTATTCAGGTAAATGGATCAACTATGTAGGTGCCATTTGATGTTTTTGAAGTGTGTTCTCATTCGACTTAATTTAAACAGGGAACCAGCAGGCCTGCTCACTATCATGTGTTGTGGGATGAGAACAAATTCACATCAGATGAACTGCAGTCGCTCACAAATAACCTATGCTACACGTGAGTTGCCTGGATAAAATTAACACTTTATTCTAATCAATAATGACCCTTCATGCTTTTCTTAGCCTGTATCTAACCTCGTCTTACTTTAATGATGTGGCTATTTAACTCATGAATGATTCATACAGATATGCAAGGTGCACTCGCTCTGTCTCAATTGGTGAGTGCATAGTTCAAATTTTGTACTAATTTGAAGTATCTGATAAGCAAGTTTCAATAATCGGTTCTTAGCCTGAGACGTTTGATCTTTGTTTCACAGTTCCTCCAGCATACTATGCTCATCTAGCTGCTTTTAGGGCTCGATTCTACATGGAACCAGAGAACTCAGATAGTGGTTCAATGGCAAGTGGAGTACCTGGTGGGCAGCGTGGGGGCATGGGTGGGCGAGGTAACAGGCCTTCTGCGGCTAATAATGCTGTGAGACCATTGCCTGCACTCAAGGATAATGTGAAGAAGGTTATGTTTTATTGCTAGATGAGCGAATCCAGAAGCTCATTTTGGTGATCTTTATAAAATATTTGCAGTTGACATTTCTAAATTGTTTGGGACCAAAATATTTTCTATATTTTCCGTTGCATCAAGTCAATGTGCGAGTTCAATGTTTGTACGACTAAAATTCAAGTAGCTACCGAGCTGAAAAAGACTATTATATTCATTTGGTAAAATGTATACATGCAGTTTAATATTTTATGTAAAGAGTTATCAAGATCCACAAGAGCAGTGAGGCTAGAATAATTATGTACATAATCACTGCTTGCATTCTAAACAAGCGCATATTTATCTTGTATGCACAGTAACATACACAAAATATATATTCCAAAAGTGAATAAAGTCTCCAAAATGTGCAAAGAGATGATATGCCATACAAGCAGATCAAGAGTATCCAACTATCCACAAAATAGTTTGATCCCGAAAGCTCCATCATATGTTACACCAGTCATTCACTTGTCTACTCTTCAGCAGCTACATCAAAAAGGGCTCATCATCATTGTAGCCTAAGGATATTTCAATTTTGAACACCATTGTCACATGTTTCCAACAATCTCTGTTTTATGTCACGGATAACATTTAGAACCATATCTGTTTTAGAATCTGATCCAACAGCCAAGTCCACCACATCATAAAACTGCCTATACATTTCAGTGTAGCGCAGTCTCTGGGAATCATCGATTGAATTATACTTGTCAACTCTGACTGTAGTATGCACTCGTCTCAAATCCTTTCTCCATCGCGTTTGTATGTACTTAAGAGGAATAGTCTTAATTTTGTTGTGGCTCAACACAGCAAGGATATGTTTGCACAAGATACCATTACTTTCATACAGTTGACATATGCAGTTCATTTCTAAATCATCCTCGTTTAGATGAACAGTGTAGACCCCATCATTTTCCTTACGCACAATTTCTTCATCCTCAATAACCTGGTATGTTGAAGTTGCTCCCTCTCTTTTTAAAAAATGGACGTTGCAATACATCTTTCCTGCAAACTCATCTTGAACTTCCTTAAACTTCTCATTTGTATATGCATCTTGAAATTGTTTCTCGATGTTATATTTAGTAAGGCAGCGGCGCACCGAGTTAAATGAATTATAATCGGCTTGGGCCTCTTGCTCTGCCTTATTCTGCAAAACCACCTCAAATGTGTCTAGAAATTCTTTCAGTGTTGTCTTTGAAGCCACAGAGCCATCAAAATATGGGCGGAAGCTTTCACTCCGTTCAGTTGTTAACATCCCAGCCCAAAAGACGTCTTTCACAAACACTGGAACCCAGTAGGATCTCTCCTCGTACAGAGTCATCAACCAATGGTTGTCCTTAAGCTTATGTTTTTCAACTAAACTTGCAAATTTGTTCTCAAATTCCTCCTCGGTTTTAGAGTCATAGACTATACCTTCAATATCTATCTTTATTGCTTGATAATCAGAACAACACCGTAATTTCTCAAGCAGTTTCTTCATTATATGCCATAAACACCAGCGATGACGAGACTCAGGAAATACCTCTTTAACCGCTTCTCCCAAGTTTGTGTCCTTGTCAGTGACAATAGCTTTTGGTGCACAATAGTCAACGCAGGCCAGCCAACTCCTAAAAAGCCAAGAAAATGCGGCTGTGCATACATTGGATATCAACCCACAACCAAATAAGATTGACTGTCCATGATGATTTACACCAACAATAGAAACAAGGGGAACAGCATACTTTTCTGATAAATAGGTAGTATCAACCATGACCACATCCCCAAACTGCTTATATAACGAACGATTTCTGCCATCAGCCCAGAGAATGTTTCTGACTTTACCGCTACTTTCAAAATCCACTGCATACCAGAAATTTGCGTTTGGTTTCTGCATGTCTGTTAGAAACTTTCCCAGAGCTTCGGCGTCCCCTATCCCTAGCCATGTTGTGCAAGGGAATCCTACATAGGGAAAACTCTGACATCCTCCAGCACCCGCCCCAAAGGAATTCCCTTGACTCTGAACTGGTCTCGTGGGCTGATCATTTACCTCCTTCCTTTTCAAACTCTGCTTTAACCCTTTATTACAAGAGAAAAAGCGAGCATTGTCAGGAATTAAGGCGTGATTATGCTCTAAAACATACGAAGTCAATTGCACTTTTCCCTTCAACTCTCCATTACTCTCTATTTTCCCATTCAACCTAGCCTTACATTCAGTTTTATTAGCCAAAGTCGATGGCAAAGGATTCTCCGAAGTGGATCGTGTTTTCCCATTTTTCTGACATGTTAAAGTGACCCATCTAACATCTCCATTTTTACCAACCTTTGAGCTTCTCTGACATACCGGAAAACCCCTCTTCTCTCCATACCTTTTATAATAGTTCATAAACATCTCCAACGAATCAAATAACATACCCACTTTCGGTTCAGGTACATATCCCGTAGCATCCAAATTTACTACACGTAGCTCAAGTTCAGGTGCATATACATGCCCATTATTATTAACTAAAACCATCTCGTTATTATTAGCTACACCGATCTGAACGCCATTTTCATCTTCCAAATTAAAATCCATCACTGGTTCAGACTCCATTACCTGTGTCCTGTATTTTATATAAATAAGAAAACAAACCTAATGAAAAAAGCTTATTTTGTATGGATCAACTTCAGGAAAATCTAATTAATCAAAACATGTTGATCGAATTTAGGGTTTTACGGAGGAATAAGATTACATAAATCAATCAAATTGCACAGAAAATGGCTTCTTACCTTCAAAAGAGAGTTGATTAGAGTGTCAATTTCATGTGATGGTGACTGAAATGGCTGAGCTTTTCAGAAAGGGCATGAATGTTAGGATGGAGTGCGGAATTGAATTGAATTGAAATGAGAGTTTTGGAGATTAGGGTTTTCTTCTATGCCGATTTTGGAAAGGAAACCAGCAAGACTGGGGCACGAATTCGGGGAGGTGTGCTTTTGTACGTGACACTAACTTTGAGGGTCTTAATTGAACATTTAATTGTTGTTACACTGCAACTGTTATCAAAGGTTGGGACTTGGATCGAGGGATTAAGTTCTACAAGAACAATCAAATATTTTAGAGACGTAAGAACATCATCTTAATAGTTAGGAGAACGGATCAAATAAAACAGGGTAGATTGGTTAAAATAATTAATGGTTTGATTTAATTGTCTAAAATAATTACATTAAATAATAAAAAGGTTACATTAGTAATTGCACAAAATCGAAATATATGTAAAATATATTTGCATTTATCACCTCCTTATTTTTTGGTAACCGATTGACAGTTTTGATTTTTTGGATTTCAAACGAATCAACAAAATTCGTAACAACCTTTTTCAATCTTAGAAGCAAACACAATGGGATATGAGATCGAAAGTAAAAGACTCGACATACATTCAATGGAACGTTCAATTTTATGCATTATTGAAATAAGAATTTAATATGATACATATTTGGTTCAGCTTTTGTATGTTTGGTTCATGAACCATAACAGTCACAGTTGTATAAAAATACATGTTTGGTTCAGCTTTTGTACATATTTGGTTCATGAACTATAACATTCGAGGTTATTAAGAAATAAACAATTGGTTCAGCTTTTGTACGTGTTTAGTTCATGAACCATAACAGTCAAGGTTGTACAAAAATACAATGTTGGTTCAACTTTTGTACATTTTTGGTTCATGAATCATAAAGTCAAAGTCATACAAAAATATAAGATTAGTTCAGATTTTGTATATATTTGGTTCATGAACTATAACAATAAGGTCCTTACTCAATAAACTTACAATAATATCCACACATCACAGAAAAATCAAAGCTTTAATTTGTTCAAAAACTTGAAGCAAAATCTGGCGATAACAGAGAAGTTGTCGCTCCTAGTCCTCCTCCCAAACCCACCGCCTTTAAAAGCCCTTCCCCCTCCACTACCCACCACCACGGCAAGCTCCACCCATCACCCAATCCTCACCGACCTCCTCCACCACCAAAACCCTAAACCCCACTAAACCTCAATAATTCATCACCGACCCAAAACTAGACTCGGCTAGCTTCATGACTCTAATTGATTCGTGGCCGTCGCTAGTTTTTGGGTTAAGCATCTGCGAAATCGGATCTGTGAAATTCAATTAGTTTTGACTTTCCTCAAATTAAGGTAACCGCTCAAATAATTATATATTTCATGACTGCCCCTGATTTTATTTTACTAATATATTTTAATTTAAATGATGATTTTATTTTAAAATTTGATGGAGACCTGAACCATACATTTTTCATGATCCAATGGTCCATATTGTGTTTTATGTTATATCTTATATGTTTTTCACTAGATCCTTACTCAATAGTTAAATATTGATAATTGTCATTCCTAATCGTTCCCTTATTTTAATTTAAAATTAATTTAATCTCAATCGTCATATCAATTAAAACTAAATTTGAGATGATGTCTTCATGTCTTTCAAAATATTAATGTCCTCCAAGATTCGAAATTGTAAAATTAATTTTATTTTAATAGAAATTGTAAAATTGTTATTAAATTTGATTAATTATTTAATTTTAAATTAGTATAATTTTTTAGGATGTTTGATATTTAATCAGTAGGGAAAAATGTAGGAGGACATTCAAATATTGTGAGACCGTAAGGACATAATCTCAACCATTAAATTCAACAGATGAGATTCAAAGTAAAAAAACCTCTAAATCCAACCGCCGCGTATTTTTCGCAAATTCAATAATCGCTAACTTTAATAAAAACTAACTTTAATCTCAATCGTTAGATTAATCAAATCAACAGTTTAAATTTTATACTTATTCTGACTTAAAATAAGTAGGGTTAATTACGAAAAACCACCCTCATAATAGGGGGTTTTTCACGGCACCACCCTTATAATGTGATATTACAGTAAACCACCTCTTTCTCTACTCCGTTATCATTTAACCACCTCTCCGTTAACAGAGGTGGTGAAGTGATAATGGAAATGATTATAGAGGTGGTCAAGTGAAAATTTATTTATTATACGCGTGGTGTATCATAATAAAAATAATACAATTATATTCAAATTTTAAAATACTTAACGGAATATTTGACGGAATAGTGTCGAGGTGGTTAAATGATAACGGAATGATAAAAAGAGGTGGTTTACTGTAATATCACATTATAAGGGTGGTTCCGTGAAAAACCCCCTATTATAAGGGTGGTTTTTCGTAATTATCCCTATGTATCCTACTAGAACCTAACCCTTAAAAAATTATTATTAGTTAGACGAATGAAAATTAACAGATAAGAAGATGTCATAAGGTGAAAGTGCAAATAATATGTACCATATATGTGAAATACGAAAAGGTTCTATAAGGATAAACAAATCCATCACGAATGTTGATTTTATTAATTAAATAGATAGTATTGATAACCGTTATTCTCAACCACTTTTACATTTAGCAAATTTAACAGTCTAATTTAATTAAAAAAAATTTATTTCAACCGTTAGATTAGTCAAATCAAAGATTTAAATGACACCCCAATCTTACAAGTATTGTATGTCTCTTTGAAACTTAACTCATATAAAATATATATGTTCTATTAAACATACTATTTGAAGTTGTTGTATTTTTAATGTTATAACCTCGACACTAGAGATGGTTGATTAGTGAACTAAGCAGTATACATTTGGCCTATTTGCACACACAAGTTGTAGTCTAAGTCACTAGGTCATAAGTTACGGCGGTGAGAATTTTCTCTATCGCCTTATGGGGCGAGAAATTTTCGGAATTTTTTTTCCATGGGGAAGTGTTCTTTTTTTTACCTTCCGTTTCTGAGTCCTTTCGGCAGTCTTTTGATTCCTCTCTTTTGTCACTCTTTTCGTTGACATCTTCCTTCTCGTCAACTCCTTTCGGCGAAGGCGACAAGTACCTGGTGTTTCCTTTTGCTACTTGCTTTATCAGGCGATGGACTCATGCCACACGTGTCCTCTTTAATTATCTTCAGGTGACTCCGTACCACGTGTGCACACCTTACATTGCATGATGTTTTCATCCACATGTCTGCACCTTATAAATGATGTTTTGAACTCATTTGTCTCGTCATAATTTTTCGGATTTTGGTTCTTATATTGTGCTGAGCGAGGCAAATGACTCGTTCTAGCTATTTCAGTTCATTTCATATATTTCAGTTATTTCAAGTCAGACTAAATGATTATTTAGCTTTTAAGTTCTCATGTTGTACTAATTGAGCATTTGCCCTCTTATCAAAAAAAGTCACTAGGTCATAAGTTGAAAACTCATTCATATTATTCATTTCCATAAATCTGCAAAAGTGTTTTTTATCCCAGCTCGAAGTGGATTTTTCAAATTAAATTTATTGGATTTTTTGTACATTGCGAGTTATAAAACTATTGCTTAGATTGTAGTTTAAGACTATGGGTGAATAATTTGAATGCGAATTGATTTCTTTGACCTTAAAGTCATAATGACATTAATTCACTAAGTGATTCTTTTATTTGACTTTTAAGGAAACTAAAGAAATTTATTAAGAAGGTATGGCAATGTCCCGGCTAGCCTAGTGATTGTGAATGTCATATTATAAGTTACACGTAATGTTTAGATTTTTGTTGAGTGCTAAAGCAGTGGGGAGTTAGTTGGATGAGTTTAAAAAAAGTAGGTATGACATTAAATTATTTAAGAACAGATAATATCAAAATTAGTGACATTCATACTGCCTTAAAAATGAAGTTACAAAAAATAATAACATTGTTTATTAATAGAAACAATTGGGCATAGGGCTGCCAAATGAATTGATTGAAAACTACATATTTCATGTAAAGATATGTTTAATGTAATGTAGTTTTTAATATTGAATATTTTTGGTGCACATTGATCAAAAACATTCAATTGATTAATAACCATCGATTTAATAATGTAAGTTTTATATATAGGATAGATATACACAGTAGATATTTGGAAAGATTGAATCTTTTGCAAAATAATGGTATTTTGCTGGCTGCAAATAGATGTTGGCGTCTTTGGATCTCATCCTATTTTATACATAAGAAAAAAGTTCAATGTATAAAAAAGTTGATACTAAATTATTTTTTCCAATTAATTTAAATGTATTCCAGTTTAATTAAACATACGAAATCTCATATTGTGTATGAAGCGAGTTAAGATAATAACAACTAATTTATTTTCTGCAGTACTGAAATCAAAGAATTATATAAAATTAGATATTATGCTCAATATTATGGGATGAATTCACATGTATAAGAGTAAGCCTACAGTAATAAATATAGAAATATCTATTAATTAACTCAATTATTTATGTCTCCCGAATTTCAAAAAATGATTTTTGAAACTCTGAAGCCACCCAAAAACCTTACATTAAAAAAAGTAATTGTGTTCACGAGATTTTTGGTAAATATTCTATTTTTTGATACCAATTAAAATGAGTACAGTCATTTTAGATAATTCATACATACGAATCGTCTACTGAAACTCTAATCACAAACCCCTTGAATCCTGAAATAATTCAATACCAAAAATGCCTATTTTTCTGCTTTCATTTTCTTCATTTGCAAATATAACAACCTTCCGGGGTCAAATCGCAAATATACAAAAGTTAGCATACAAAACAAAACTCTGGCCAGAGGTAGAACAGAACAGAAACAGAGTCCAAACACCGGCGCCAACTCAAAGTGTCAAAAACAGAGAACACGCGGCGACCCGAACGACACAGCAAGCAGAAGACACCAAACCGCAGTCACTGTCATCAACCACAGTAATTTCTATACTCATCATCTTCTCTATCTTCCTAGTTTAAGCTGTGTTCTCATGAAAGCGGTTTTGCTGACATATACCATTAAAAGCAAAACCTCCCAACAAGCTCCTACACCTTAAAGTCACTCTGTTTTGCTTTCGCCTGAGTTTATTGTTCTGTTTTGAAACCGACTGACTGACATCCCTGTCATTAAATCCACTCCTAATGAGAACAAATATTTAATTTTGATTTCAAATATTAAACCACATAATATTTACTCTCTCTATTTAATTCTTATACAGTTTCACTCCCCAAGTCAACTCTCTACTTTAAACCCAAACCCAGAGCTCATCCAAATTCATCTTTCATCTTCTCTTTTTCAATAAAGCTGTGTTTTTTGGTAAGCTTTGATCTCATTTTTATATTAAATTTTCAATTGATTGCTTATTTTGTGGAATTTGATCAAATTCCAACTTTCCATTTCAGCGTAAAATTAAATCTTTTCACAAATGAAAATCCGTTTTCTTTTTTGTGATTTTTGATTTCACTTCAGAAAATAACTCAAAAATAAGAAGTGGGTTCGATTGGATTGGAGTTGGGGAGTGTTTGTGTGTATATGCAATTGCAGTGATGTTCAGGAAAGCAGCGTCGCCGTCATCTTCATCATCTTCCGGTCAGGGCTTCCACATCTTACGCCAAACCAACTTTGAGAGATTGATCGATTGCGTGACTCCTTGTCTTCCACTTCATTCCATTCATCAGGTAATTGAATACCCTTTTCCTTAAATTTCTCAAAGTTTTCGTCTTTTTGAAGTTTCGTTCATCGGATTGATAGCCGGAGATTTGTGCCGTTTAATTATTTTTTATTTGATTGAATATTTTATGTTGAGGAATGTGAAGGTATATTCGAATAAAATAGGATGAAGCGGTCAATCTGGACTGACTGTTACTTTTGTTTTGTCTGAGATTTTTTATGGATAGAGATGGATCAGTTGAGTGATTGTAGGGTTTTTTCCATCTGGATTTAATATTAAATTCTTGTCTGATTTTGATTCAGATATGCACTTTTGTATGTTATGAGTTATGATATCAGTTGGGACACTACATGTGGTCATAGTTGGAGGATCCAACTGTTGCAATTTGCTCTCTTTTTATCGACTTTTATGTATACTTTGACCTCACTCAATCATTGACTTCGAGCATTATGCAGCCGGGCATGGGGTTGGCCTGTGATTATGCTGGAAAAACTTCTTTCAAAGTATCAAAAAATGAAGCTATTGGATGGAATTTCAGTTGGAGTAATGATTAGGAGAAGTATCCGGGAATGTTCAATAAATATGATTCTACTTTTTTGAGATTAGTTTGCCGTATAAAAAGTGTGATTGATTGATTGCTATGCTTATATGTTTAGTTTACAACCACATTGTAGTTTTGTACGTGTTTCTCGTTGATCCAGTTTGAACATTTGACTTGCTAGACTAGAAGAGTCTTCACTTGTGTTTTTGACAATTGGTGTTTTGTAATGTAGAGCGGCATTCATGGAATAAATAGCGACGGGCTATCTGTTGCCGACGAGCCTGTTCCCTATTTTAACTTGTCTGACCTCTGGCAAGGGTTTGATGAAGCAAGCGCCTATGGTGTAGGCACTCGAGTACTCTTTGATGGCGGTGATATAGTCACTCAGTACTACACTCCTTTTCTCTCTGCTATCCAGCTCTATACAAATAAGCCATATTCCCCTAGGTAATTATTATATTAGTATTTGTTTACTCATGCTTCAGGGTTACTGAAGTTTTTTCATGAAACAATTTTTTCTAACATTACTTAAATCGTCAGATGTGACAGTGATGTATCTTGGAGCGATGACAATGATAGCGAAAAGGTTTCAATGTCCCTGAGTGGTAACTCCAGTCCTACTTGGGAATCTTATTCCAATGGAACGTAGACAACAGCTCGCCTTTGCCAACGAGTGATCGTGGTCACTTATGCTTGAGCTACTGTGAATATGCTTCCCCATTTTGGAGGGTTCCATTTTATGAAAAGGTTGCGGACTAATCTCCCAGTGTTCTCTTACTAAATTTGTTATATTATATATGGGTTCCGCTCACTGTTTTGTGATTCGACGCGTTTCTTTTCAGATAGTGGAATTTGCTCAGACTCGTCCGGAGTTGATGACTTTGAAAAGCAGTGACCTTTCTCCGTCTAGCTGGATGTCTGTTCTCTGGTATATACTTACTACAAGTCGTCTTAGCTAAATTGTCATGTCTTCCAAATGAGAAAGGATTGACTATTATTTCCTTGTTTGCGAGCTTACTCTCCTAGTTTGGTTTAATTTTTTATTTATTTTTATTGGCCGCTTGACCAGGTACCCAATTTATAGCATTCCATCCCAAAAGCGTTCTAAAGACTTGTCAACTATTTTCCTCACTTTTTACAACCTGTCCTCAAGTTCTATAGGTGCTTTTTCTTTTACCTTTTTAAGTTCTTAGTATTTTTTCATAAGCAGTTCTTAAAGCACTCACTAAGCGAACAGAAGGTCATTATGCTGATCCAATGTTGTGATCAGGCGATGAAGCATCAGATAAAGGAACAATGGCATGCAAAAACCTTGGACAAAATAAAAAATCCAAGGAGCAAGAAACCGACATGATTGATCTTCAGCCTTTCGGTTTGACCACGTACAAGATGTCCGGCAACACATGGTTGACTAAAGAATCTGATGTAGAAAAAATATCATGCATGAAGAATGCTGCTGTATCATGGTTGAAAGACCTCGGCTTTTTCCATCATGACTTCAGTTTCTACTTAACCCAGTCAGCCGAGGTAGATAAATAGTTTGACAAAGTTCATGTGCATAGAATCATCCTTTCAAGGCATTCTCGCTGCAGCCGAGTTCTTCTTTACATGGAGCTGGAGTTACACAATTTTTGAGTACTCAAAAGTCACTTTGAATTTAAATGCATGACATCAATTTAGAGGTTAGAATTTGAGGCCAGGAAGGCTGTTAGTTTGGAACTTTGTGAATTCGAGGCATGGATTTTAAAGCTAGTAAAAAAGCTCAATCGGAAGTTGAGCCTGTGAAAAGAAATTTTAGCGTGTCTATTAAAATGTGTCAATCCGAGTACTGTCTTTAACTGATTATATATTAAGAAAAATGAAGAAACAATCAACTACCTCTATACCTTTATTTTGAATCTATGCATAGTGAAAGATTGTAGGAGGACATTCATCTTTTAGTAAGACGGAAGGACACGATCTCAATCGTTGATTTTTATCAATCTAACGGTTGATATTGGTAACCGTCCATCCCCAACCGTCCGTGTTTTTTGCAAATTCAACCGCCCAATTAATTAAAAACCAACTTTACTCTCAACCGTCGAATTAATCAAATCGACGGCTTAGATTGTGTCTTTCGTGATTTCGTCTCACAAAATCTCCATACCTCTCTAATTCCAACTCTCTATGCATATGGTTTATATTTAAATTTTATTTATAAAATTCAAACCAAACCATAACACAAAATGTGTCTATCAATAAATGAATAAGTTAATGAGATTAATAGTTGAAATGAAGATGCACAAGAAAATATATTTTATTAGACATAAGAAAAAGGGATGCATATTTTTATAGTGTGAGATACGATTTTGATTGATGATTAAGAATAATTCAATAAATTAGATTTAAAACGTCATCAAATCGTTTTTTATATTTCTGTTTTTCAAATCCAATATAAGATTTGTATTAAATTCAAAATCAACAATGTGATTAAGGTATAGTATTACAGAATTTAGAGATGACATAATAATTATAGGAAAAAGTTCAAAGAGGATAAGTGAATTCGTAAATCAGATTTTAAAGATAATGTTCGATAATGTTGGTATCTATAATGGGGAATTGGGAAAGTTTTTATTTATTTATTAATTATGTGAGTGTGTTGTACGTATTTGTAGGATTAAATTATAGTTTGTTGTTATAGATAATGTCGGGAAGAGGTTAGTTTCGAGAGGGACGATAAATTCTAGTAAGACAGAAGGACATAATCCCAATTGTTGATTTGATTAATCCGACGGTTGAGATTAAGTTGGGTTTTAATGAAATTGGGCGGTTGAATTTGCAAAAAACACGGGTGGTTGGATTTGACGGTTATTTTTGGATCAAATCTCATCTGTTAGATTATTAGTAACCAACGATCAAGATTGTGTCTCACCGTCTCACAAATATTAATTTATACATCATTCTCGAACTTTCCCTTGTCAGATAGTTTTAGATTAATTTAAATAAAGTTACTAGTGGTTTTGGAAATTTAATAATAATATATATGGAATGAAAAAGGCAAAGAACTGCCATCGGTTCCAAAAAATTTTGTTTGCACTTCTCTGTTCGAGGTTCACTTAATATCAGATCCTACATTTGGTATCAGAGCCAGATTATTATCTCACAACCTTTGTCTTTTCCTTCGAAAAACACCATCTCCACCACGTAGAAAACCACGTGCCGACAGAGCCAAAACTTATCATGCAAGAACTAGTACTGGTCCTGAGAAATAGTAGTGCATAAAGTTTTCAAAGAATTAGCTTACTATATTTGATATCCACTGCTTACACGTGCCAATTATGGTGATTGGTCTTTGTTGGTGCGTGTTACTATGCAGGCTCAAGGATTATGTGCGTTTGAATTACAGACAACTGACTACAAGGAGGACTGGATGGCTCTTGCAGCAATTCTCCAAGTTGTACCCTTATAGATCAATGCTTGCTACGCTTGCACTAAAATCAACTGCAAATAAAGCATGAGATGCGATCAAAATAATGAGAATGGGAGTGGGTTTCTATGTAACTTTTAGGTTTCTTAGACACATTTATGTTTACCTATTTTTAGTTATGACCCTATTATATAAGGGAGACACATGAATTATTTGGGAAGACAATCAATCTTATCAATCAAATACTATTCTCATAGAGAATTATTTTTTTATCTTGTTTGTCATGTACAAACTCTTCTAACTTCGGTCGGAAGTAAAACAAACCTTTAGGTATTTTATTTTATTATTTTTCAGCTTCCGCTACGTCAATTGGTATCAGGAGTCAGCGCTTCCGGTATTTGACTAGTGATTGGCACAAATATGGCACCATGTATCAATATTTTCAAAGGGGTATTTGATGCGGATGGTTTCTCCAATTGGTTATACAACGTTGATAGGTATTTCAAATTCTATTATGTTCCTCATTATCCACAAGCTTATCATGTTGCTCAATATTTACAATTGGAATCTGACATATGATGGCGAAGAATACAAAATAAGAGAAAAGTAATTGGCAAGCAACCCATCTATTCATGGCAACGCATGAGGAGGATGATTGAAAAATATATCACACAAAATCATTCTAATAATTTTGCGGAGGAAATAAAGCAAGTTGTGGGAAATGGCCACAAGGATATCAAGAAATTTCAGTTGAGTTAAAGGAATTACGTCAAATGATCAAGTAATTATGCAACAAAGTAGACTCAATTTCCAACAATCCTATTGATGAATACCCAACATATGCTACAGATTCCATGACTCAATACAAATGAGAAGTATGAAACTGAGGATGTGCAAAATGAATATTTTGAGGAACAAATTTTGGTGGAAGAGCAAAATAAAATTTCAACAAATAAAGTTGAATTTATGATAAAAGAAGAAATATTTAAGAAAATAGATTTTGTTATTCCACTTCTAACCAAATATAATTCGTCAATAACCATTATTTTACAGATTGGTGCAAAAACTTCTCCATATATGAATTTTCAAGAGCATCATCTGTTTATTATCTAAGGATATAAAAACCTGAGGTCGAGTTAAAACAAAGTGGGGGAGAATAATGTAGGAATAAAGTATTATGAGTGTAAAATTAATATCCGTTGGATATTTGATCCTGGTTAGGCTATCTAGGCTTTTATTCATTAGAATTTCTATGTAACTTTTAGGTTTCTTAGACACATTTATGTTTACCTATTTTTAGTTATGACCCTATTATATAAGGGGGACACATGTATTATTTGGGAAGACAATCAATCTTATCAATCATATACTATTCTTAAGAAAAAATATTTTTTTATCTTGTTTGTCATGTGCAAACTCTTCTAACTTCGGTCGGAAGTAAAACAAACCTTTGGGTATTTTATTATTTTTCAGCTTCAGCTACGTCAGTGAATCAGTAGATGATTTACATTGAGACTTACAAGTTTAGTAAATAACTTGCAGTTACATGGAGGTCAGATTGATGATGAAATTGTGGTAAAGAAGTTATTACGTGTTGTATCTTCTCGTTCTCTCAGGTTGCAATTTCCATTGAAACACTAATGGATCTTAAGACACTAGCATTAGAAGAACTTACTGTAGGTTGAAAGTTATTGAGGAGAGATTTGATCAACTTGATGACCATGAAAGCGAATATCGGTTACTGACCAAAGAAGAAAAGAGTTCAATTTTAACAAGCATACGTAATGGAAAAGGTACGAATACTAAAGTCAGGAGTTCATGAATTAGTGGTGGCAATCAAGTTTATGAAAGTAGTACATAACATTTGTACCAACATGACGCTTAGTGATATCAATGCTATGTGCATTACCAACAACTCTTATAATATTTTAGCTTACGCATAATGCTGTAGAAATTACCAGAATGTTTAAATCTTAATTCCATGAAGCAAGTTTTCGGTACATTTCCATTCCGTTTCCACCACTCATTTCCTGTTACGTTTCCAGCACTCATTTTCTGTTACGTTTCCAGCCCCTTTCTAAGACTCAAATTCTCGATGATTTTCCATTGCTTTAAAGCCATAATTATATAAACATTGATATTTCCGTCACATTTCCGGTGTAGCTCTGGTACATTTTTTGTCAGTTGATTGTTTATCGGTTAACGGAGTTTTACATGTCATTTTCATGTCATTTTCGTCATACCATAATGTCCTTGAAATGCTCCGAAAAGTCATTTGAAATTTCGGCACATATCCATTAATTTTCCACGCAACAAGTATTTTTGACGGGGCTTTTTCGGCACACTCTTCCGACATCTTTTCGGACACATTTCCATTGATTTTCAGTCGATTTTCCAACTTTGATTTCGGCACATATACATTCACTGTTTGCATATTAGCCAACGGTTTTAAAAGCGCATATGATATATCATATTATAACAGATGGTATTACCTGAAGAGGGTTAAGTTTTAGGAGGACAATAAATATTTGTGACACAGAAGGATAAAATCTCAACTGGTGATTTCGATTAATCTGACGGTTGAGATTAAAGTTGATTTTTAATTAATTGGGCAGTTGGATTTGCAAAAAGTACGGGCCGTTGCATTTGACGGTTATATTTTTGTTTAAATCTCATCCGTTTGATTATTAATAATCAACGATCAAGATTGCGTCTCACCGTCTTACAAATATTTATTTGTCCTTCTAGAACTTTCCCCTACATGAAGATATTAAACGTCATGCACAAAAGCAAGTGCAAACGACATGTGTTAAGCTAACAACATAAGATTGGAAATAAATTGTATGAGTTTCAAATGAGCTGGTTGGTCTGACATTTACCGTAAGAACAATATTTTCTTCTCTTCAACATTTAACATGGTTTTTGAGTCAAGATTAGGAATGACATTTATCGTTGCTGGTTGGTCCATCATGATATTGTGTTTGTTGTTGTTGCGTTGGCTCTTTTGTTGCATCGTCACTCTTGTTGTTGCGCCTTTCATATTGCTCCGCTGCCTCGCCACTTCTGCTGCTCTGCCCCTTCTGTTGTTGTGCCTTTCTTGCTCCTGCGCTACCTCTGTTGCCTCTAGGCGCATCTCAGAAGTTAGTAAAAAAATTAGTTTAGAAGGATCAGCGATAAAAAGTCAAGATGAAATCTGACTTTGATACCAGCTGACTTAGCATAAGTCCATATAAATTATCAACCAACAAATTCAAAAATTAATAACTAGATTTAATCACATATAACCCAGCAAACACTTAAATATTTATTAATTTCAAAATGTAAAATACAAAAAAGTAGCTAGCTTTATATTTCAAACATAAGTATAATATTAGCTATGATTCTTAGACGTGAGATAATAATAATAATAATGGGGAAAATGCTCTTAAAACCCTCCTTTATTATCCTTTGTCCTGATTTTCCATTTTGTTGTTCTCCAATTTTGATATCGTCAGTCCATTTCGTTTGATTTCAACCGCTTGTTTCATTTGAATCTGATCTCTCCGTCGGCTCAAATGACGTCATGACGTGGCACAACTTAGTTCCTTAAATTCTATTTGGGTTGTCGTTTTGTATCATTATTCAACGAATGGGCTACATGCACTATCGAAGCCCAAAAAGACCAAAAAAGTCCTCAATTTTGGAGACAGACATAGCAACAGTGAGGAGTATTCAGGAAATGTATGAAGAAAAAAATGCGGGGACCTTAAACATAAGTGAACGAAAAATAGGAGTATTTTGCTCTTTTTGGACACCAAGACCAGTTGCATTGCATAATTCAAATCCTTCAGCACCTTCAATAATCACAACATTGACATTTATTGCTTACAAGTAAGTTTTAAGAGGATACTAAAAATTTCTGAGATGAATTAAAATTGATTTTTATTAAAATGGACTGTTGATTTTGCTCGGGCAGTTGGATTTCACTGTTATTTTTAGTTTAAATCTCGTCTGTTAGATTGATGAAAATCAGCGGATGATATGTTGTACTATATTCTTACAAAAACATTAATATCCTTTTTAAACCATTTCCTATTGCACACACATTAAATATGTTGTATTTATATTCTATTTCAACTAGTATAAATGCACATTAAAATATGTGCTTTTAAATGGTTATTTAAAAAGTAATATATGATATTATGATATGATAAACATAGTTAGTAATTATTAAAAATAGTAGGGGTATAATCGTGTTAGGAAATGTGGCTTCACTTTGTAACCGTCAATACCACCCTTCCCGCTTTGGCAATGAATCAAATAAAACGGGTTAGTTTGGTTAAAACATAAAACAAAATCTAAACCGTTCATTTTATATGATTTAATGACCAGATTTAATCTTTCAAATATATAACACTTAACAATAAAAGGGTACATCTATAATTTAAATCAGAATATATTCTTAATTGTACCATAATTATCTAAAATTATCCCCTCTTAATATTTGGTAACCGATTGTTATTTTCATTAATTGAGTTATCAAATTTCTTTCCAAAATATTAGCTATGTTTTTGCGATCTTACGAGACAAACAGGGTTTTGAGATAGGTAGTAATACGATTAACTTGCGCTTATATTTAATTTTCATGATATAATAGTGTTTGGTTCATGATATAATGGTGTTTGGTTCATGATATAATAGTATTTGGTTCGTGTATAATTGTGTTTGGTTCTTGATATAATAGTGTTTGATTTATAATATAATAATAGTTGGTTCATGATATAATAATGTTTGGGTCATGATAACATACCTCTTAGTGATCCATGCAATTTTTCAACTATTTGACACATATTTGTGCTTCCATTGAAACAAAGAGGCGCATAGTCAAAAATTAACGATGGTTCTCTTCATCTTAGATTTGAAACGGAAACTTCTCACTTTATGTGTCGTCGATTCGAAATTGTTTTTAACAATTAAATCGTTTGTTCTTTGATTTAAGGAATAGCTCCGTTATCTATTTTGGAGTTCTGATTAATTTACCTTTTAAATATTTTATTATTATTTTCTAATGATTAAATTGTTTCTATATTTACATTCGACCACTAAATCTTAATTGTTCAAATATTTAAATTGAATGTATCAGATTATGTTTTATTTTTTATCTTATATACTTGTTTTACATAATCTATTCTCTCCCTCTTTATATATATAATAGATCCCCTGCTCTTATAAATAATAATACGGAGTATAACAAATCTGTATCATTCTCTTATACATCTTAAATAGAGGTGATGATGATTAGTCGATGGAAAAAAGCAGAGGAGATGTGATGAGGATCTTAACTAATTCATTGCTTGTCCCTTTCCATTACAACATTTGCTTTATATTACAAGAATCAGTTACTTCAGTGTACTGCCGAGAGAGAAGCTTGATGAAATTAATGGAATTCTGTTTTAGCATCTCCTTCTTTCATTGCATTTGAGGGCACCTGAAGTTCTAGTCAATGCCCTGACATACCTTGCATTTGCCACACGGAAATCTTGTTCTTTGTTGTAATGTGGTAGACTGACTTCATTGCTTGTAGATTGGCTTGCATAGGCTCCATTAACGAATACATCGCCGACCGAATGAAAACTCCAAGAACGTCCTTTAATCTGTTTATCTTGCCTCCATGTTATCTACACACATTTAAACATTACTACATTCTGCTTTCTGAATGTTTCAATACATTTTGATTAGATAATATATACCTTTTTGTTGCTTGAGTTTGGTGCAATAAAGAGGTTGGATTGGCTCATTATGCTCGGGTTCATGCTTCCGCCTATTGCGTAATCGCGCCATCCTTTGTACAAATTATTGGCTACATGAGCGTATCCATGCCTCACCCTATTTAAAATGTTTTAGATATCAGTTGCTTAAAATGTACTTGTTTTCTACTGAAGAAGTATAATGTCTCACCTTGGCATTCTCTGGTTCAGATCAGGACCAAAGTGGTTGAAGATGACCGTCACCTTCATGTTCTTGTCCCTCAAGAACCCATCGTCATGACCTAGAAGCATCACCTTGTCATGGTTTCTGAACCAGTTGTTTGATATTGTGATGTCAGTGGAGCCACGAGTAACGTCCAGGAGGCCATCTGTACACTGATAAAATGTGTTGTGATCAATCCATATTTTTGATGATCCCACCAGTCTAATTGCATCACCATCCGTAGCACTCATTTGCATTATCTGAGAATCTGGAGCAATGACAGAACCTCCTGGCATGGGACGACAATGGTGAATCCGGATGCTGTGGATGATCACATTTGTTACCTCGTGAAGTAGCAAACATGAACCTTCCGCAATGTGAATGCTTGAGCCTCTTCCATCTATTGTTGTGAAGCTACTAACCAAGAGTGGTTGATTCAGCTTGATCCGCATATCCTTCTGAAAGGTTATCCACACCTTACCCTTGATAACAGTCGCTCCGTATCTGAGAGTTCCTGGTTTGGGTTTCACAGGATCATCGCTCGGATCAGTCACTACATAATGCACTAGACCCTTACCGACATTGTTTGACATTTTCCCAGCAAATCCCACGGAGCAAGCAGCGAGTCGTTCCCTGTTGAATACCCATTTAGTGTCCTGTCTCCAGCACTTGTCGATGACATTGAGTTTCTCTGCTGGATGTTTCTTGGCTAAAGCAGAAGCTAGACAGACGAACAGAAAGGCAAAAACTAAGATACTAGAGGGGTTGGAAGTTGTAGCTGAAGCCATTTCCTTAAAATGAGCTGTAGATGATTTGGAGATTGTGTTGTGTGAATATTTGATGATGTCCTTGTGTGTTAGGATGTGGAGTTTTATATGGTGAGAAATGTGAAACAGTTGTTGGATTAGTTTGTATTCTGTTGGAGTCAGTTGCTACATGGCTGAATGACATTTACGCTGACAACAATAATTTAAAACAAAAGAAACTGTTTGTGCCATTTTTAGTATGCACTTAAGTTGATATAGAAATTTCAATCTTTGTTGTTCACCAAAATTAATAGACCTTCTATAGAATAAAAAAAATTAATAGACCT